>JANCMA020347965.1:0-11651 GCA_024336925.2 Zoanthus solanderi | reverse complement strand
CAGCGCTCCAAGCTCATTTTTTCAATAAGTCGCCTTTTGGCGACCTTCATTTTTAAAATGGTCGCCAATGGAAAATTTCGGTCGCCAAAAATTGTCGTTTCATTAACGCAAGACACTTCATGCTACTTACATGAAGGAGCTACTGCTGAACGTTGTGTACGGAAATAAATCGTGTTTTTAACACTCCATTGTTACTTGCCTGCGGGTTGTAAACGCAGTACAAGATGGCAAAAACAGGCAAAGACATCTATGAGAGGTAACCAGAACAATTTACTACAAAGTCGGATGTTGAAACCCGGAACATGTATTTGCCGTGATATCATTGAAACAAATCTGATCAGATACGATTACGTGAATATACATTTGTTCGTACCGTCTACTTGCTAAGAAACATCTTTCTTTAGCTAAATCATTGGCATTGAAACCACTCACATATGTAAATTAAAACTTGAATCAACAATAACAATAACAATACTTCTGGCCTAAATAAACGTTTCTTACTTCAAAGTTGATGACAAAAATACTGTTTGTACGTGCTAAATGAAACTTGCCTGAATAACTTCCACTCATTGTTGACGTATATCAGTATCAAGTTATTCTTAGTTATCCTAATAAATATCTATATATGGTTTTCTAATCACGAAAAAGCAGTACTAACACTTGAATTTATCACGACAACGTATTCAGAGGAGAATGTAAAATATACGTTTATCGCGATTCGGTGACTAACTGCATTTACCAAAACATCGATCAATGGATTATGGCGCTGATGTTTCAACAAATTAGATTGCTGGTTTACGTTGGTACTTTGTCTTGAATGATAATATTATAGACAAGTAAACAGATTGGGGATTTAAAGTTTTGTACAGTGATGTAACGTTATTTGTAGGTGGCGCTCAAAGAGTTCTGTTCATGGCGTATAGAATGGTCTTCGAGGTTTTTTGGCCGAAGAAAACCATGCAGCAACAGCTGGAGCTGGATCGTAGTCAACGACAGGAGGACCCTCAGCTGAAATCCTGATCAAAGATTCAGTTGTCTCGGGGGCGAGGGAGGCTCGATGGCAATTCTTGATTCGGTTCTGTGCCGAGATTGCTCTCTCACATTGAGCGGCCGAAAGGGGAAGCACAAGGAGAATTTCAACAAGGCACAACACATCCTTCAGTTCATTCCTGTACGGCTCCTTTGTCATAAGTGTGGCCCAAAGATCATTGTATCCTTTATCCATGAACTCAGAATGGACAAGAATCTTCAGGGACAGCCACTGAGGTTGAATTGCACCTGTGTTACATCCAGAGGAGACAAGTGGAACTTTGAACCAATTGATTAAACGTTCGACTTTTTCTCTGCCGAAATCAAGAAGGGCTTCCATATCTGTAGGCCAAGTATCATGGTTGAAGACAGTCAAGTCTGAGATAACCCCATTAACTGTAGCAGTTTTCTTAGACTTGTGCTGAAGCGATGGCCCAAACCTGTCTTCAAGTCCTTTCAGGCAAAGCTGTACTGCTTGCTCAATGCTTTTGGGAACCTCGTCACTGCCACTGTGATGAACTTTGGAAGCAATGTTCCGAACATTGGCCGATCCTGATTTGGTAAGTTGAATTCCCTGAAACATTGGTGGCTCACATTGCGTTTTTGCGAAACTTGCTAGAAGGGTTTCCATTCTTCCACCGTTGTTAATGTGTTCAACTGTTTCCTTTAGAATAGCAAGAGCGCTTGGAAGTATTAAGTCATTTCGTTGGAAATGCATGCTTAGTTTACCAAGAATCTGAAACATATCAGCAAGAAAATGGCAAAAAACAAGGAAGGAAACCTTTTTCATAGCGCGAGCAACATTCAATGCTCTGCCTTTGATTTCTGCTTTAGGAGACGTTGAGGCTAAGTGCTCCATGTGCTGTAGAACAGCTGCATACTGCGATTCATCTTTTGCCAAATCTCCATCCTTCACTGGTTTAATGAACACGTCAAGGGCTCTGCTGACATGTGGCAACCACCTTGATCCTTTCACTCGAGTTGGCTGCAACACGTCAATTCCAAGCTGGCTTCCAAGGGTCTTCAAATCACGCTTGCTTTTTGGGCTGTAGTGGTATGTTTTCCACACCAAATGAAGGATGTCGTAAACTTGAGTCACCAGATGGCAATCCCGTTGCATGCTAAGAAGAGCAAGCTCCAGGCGGTGAGGAAAACAGTGGATTTCAAGCAAATGGGGAACATCCTTTTTAAGTAATGCGGAAACACCTCCTTTATGGCCCACGTTTACAGAGGCGCCATCAGCCCCAAATCCAGTCAACTTTTCCTTGCAGTTTGGTACCTCTAAATCACCGAATGCTAATTCAACTGCCTGGACAAGACCTAATTCAAATAAAGGCAGCAATTACTTAATCTATAAGCTTGGCCAAATACCATTTGAAACTTGTTTTTTGTTCCTACGTCAGCTGTTTTACTGTAGTTTGCATATAATTTGTAAACAAAAAAAATGGCAGCTCTGAGTTTTTAAAGTAGCACGATTCAAACACACGAGATAGTTTGCGAGAAATTAAAAGTTGCAGCAGAGTCTCCTTCGATTTTCCTTGACAAATGTTAATCTTCGGTTTCTCCCAAACGATATCTCTTGTCGTGCTATTTTATGTCTTTTAAATAGTCGAGAACAAAATGTCAAGGCGAGGCAGCTGAGGTAAGGGGTCAGCTGTACACAAACAACCTGCTAGCTAGCCCATACAGGTGAAATAGGTTAAGTCGCAGCCGAGCCACTAAGCAATCCACACGGCCGGCAATTAACTCTGTATCATGAGTACTACTAACCCCCCCCCCCCCCGCCCCCCTTCCTGGATTGAAGTAAAGATCGATACAGACTAATTTTTACCTGTTGCATTTGCATTTTCAACAGCTTTGTGTCCAATTAGTCGAGTAACTGCTCGCCCATCCATCTTATGTATCTTGTACCATCTTGCAATGTATGGTCTCGTTCTCAATACCGGACACATCTGAAGCACCATCAATGAGAACAGAGATAAAGTGGGCCTCCTTCAACTTTTTGGCAACGTCGTCAGCAAGAAGTTTTCCAATGACTCCAGTCATTTCGGCACATTTTGTATCGTTTGCGTATGTAACACCAACTTCCAACCCGTTCTTTTTCTGTAGCTGCACTAACCCTTTATATTTCGTGGAAGGAAGCTCCTCCTTTGCAACAAAATACGCTGTATTTATTTTGATCGTCATCTCTTTTTGTGCATGTTTGTCGTTCTGACTTCGCATTTTTTGGAAAACTGCACTTAATGGTCCTTCCGATGCTGGTTTCTGCTTACCAAGTACATGGTCTCGTGCGCGCGTGTGACGATGGCTCCTTCCATGAATGGATAGGGTTTCTTTCTTAAATGATGTACAGCCGGTGACAAAGTCTGTTTTGCCTGCTATTTCGGCGCCAGCCTCTTGACAAAATGTGCGATACATCGCGTTTTTTTGTGGATCAAAGTTTACCCAGGTAAATTCTTTCTTCCAATTGGCGTTGTACTTTTGCGTAACAGTATCACTATGTGTAGTGGAAGTACGGGGATGTTTTTTAACTTTTACCTCGATTTCATCACTGATCTCAGATGAAGCCCTGGGCCTTTTGGTGCCTGGTTTCAGTATAGTGGCGCTGCCTTTAGACTTTGGGGAAAAAAACTGGTGATTGCGATCGCTGGAGCTTTTTTCCCGCCACTAGGTGCAGTAACAGGAGCCGTGGATACACTAACATGAGCCGTGGGTGCAGTAACAGGAGCCGTAGGTACACTAACTGGAGCCCGTGGATGTAGTAACAGGAGCCGTGGGTGCAGTAACAGGAGCCGTGGGTGCAGTAACAGGAGCCGTGGGTGCAGAAACAGGAGCCGTGGGTGCAGTAGCAGAGGCCGTGTTATCCTTGGGCGTACAAACATTACACACCAGTGGTACAAAATGGTTTGGCTGATATACAGCACCAGAGCGATTGTCAAGATTGCCGTCTCTTGACCACAAAATGTAGATCGGCAAAACGTCAGCGGCACTGCTTACGCGAGGATGTACCAATCCATGGATCAGTGGTCTCAAAGCGGGGTTTGTGTTTGGGTAAACACAAAAAATTGGCCGTTTTAACACTGTACTTAATGCCATCAAATGTACAAGACTGCTCCAAACCTTGTATTTTGAGGCACTCATAGCTTCTGCTTTTACGGCTTCAACTGCACGTCTGGTCGACTGCCACTCTTTCTCGCCTGCCGACGTCAGCATTAAAATAAACAGTGATTTCTCTGAGTAGGAACACTCCGCATTTGCTTCAGAGAGCTTTTCGTGATTAGCATAGAATTCAGCGTTTAAAAATAGTTCATAAGCAGTCAGAAATCGTAAAGTTCCATTTAGCGACTCATCTCCCTCCATTAAAACTGACGCAGAATTGTACAAACAATTCCCGTCCCCGGAAACTTGAAGAGCCCGTAGACCACGTGGAAGATTTTCATCATCCGGAATAAATGCTGTTCCAAGTGAATCTTCTTCATAGTTGTTGAAGGTTAGTTCCGAGATGCTTTTCTTATGGAGAATTTCCTCGTGTTCTCCCTTTAACTTGATGACTTTTTCGGTTGCTGACGGATCGCCGCTTGCGAATAGATTGCGTACTTTTTCAAATATTCTCACGAAGTCTGTCATTCTTCATTACTATTTCCTCAGCAAGAGCAATAGAAATAAGCAAGTGACAGCCAGCTAAGCGCGAATGGGGATTTCACATCAGTTTATTGACAGCAGCGCTGCGCATAAAAGACTACACAGACATTTGACCTCCAGCTGTGATTCAGACAAAGAACTCCTCTTTTATCTGCATGAGAATGTGGTATGGGAAAGTCTCGGGGGAAAGTGGTGTTGCCGAAAACTTTGATGCGGCTTTTATTGATATTTTTGCAAGAAAATCACGTTTACCACTGATTTCGTCGATTTTTCGCTGATTTTTTATATCCAATCTGAAACAAATCCCGCTCATACAAAGCCTTTGAGCTGACTGCATGTAAACTTTGTCATTCACCAAGGGGTCTATCTATTTTTAGTAATTGTGCACAGCACCATCAACTCCACGTGTTGCCTAACCTGCGAGAGCATCCGGTTTTTTCGGCACTAGCTTCACAAATCACAACGCTTGTGAAACTAGAGCCGATAAAACTGAATTCTCTCGCAGGCTACGTGTAGCCAGATCAGCGTGAAAAGTGCCTGACTTAACTTTTCTCACGGGAAATTTAATATTTCTTCATGAAACACATTTACTCCAACAAAAGTATTTTTATTGATGAATATAATAAAAACAGCTTTTATTTAAAAAAAAACGCAATAAACGCAACTTACAAGAGCATACGACTTGCCATCTTTTGTGTTAAAAATTTAACTGTTTCTGTCGGGGTGGCCTGGGTGTAAGTCAACCCCCGCCGGAAGTAGTTTGGGCTCTCCCCAGTTTCTCCCACCTGAGTTTTCAAAATGGCCGCTCAATGAATTCGAAGCTGCGATACGCAGATCCTTATGCCAGAACTGTACACATGTCTTGCCATGCAAGAGGAACAGATTCATCATTGAATTTACACAGAAGAAAAGCTTGGTAATATTTCTTTAATTTAACGATGATTCAGTTAAAAAGCGATAAAACGTGAAGTCAACTTTATTCTTTTGAGCTTATATCCTTTGGTCGCCAAATGGCGACTTTCGCCAATAATTCAGTCGCCAATTTTTTTTTTCACTCGCCCTGGCGACCAAAATGGTCGCAGCTTGGAGCGCTGGCTTTGTAAACTTAATGAATAAATTAATTTCTCTATCAAAGTTAACGTGAGTGATCGAGTGAATTGGCATCAACCCTAAACCTCATGGATGACGTCATCCATGAGGTAAAAAGTGCAATAGCTCTATGGGCCACAAGGATTGTACGGGGATTTAGCTTAGATAGTTTAGAAATTTAAACATTTAGAACCCACAGTGAATGATTTTAATTTTCAGAAATTAGATATATTTGTAAGCCAAAATTATGGGAACCAGTCAATTTATTCCTGTACATTTTACATTAAGTCATTGCAGAACAATTTTTTTTTTCTGATTAATCATTATAATTTAGTATTGAATGTACTTTTGTTTTTCAAACCTTAGTGGGCAGAGGACATAAAACCCAAGACCATATTATTATTGGTACTCCTGGAACAGTTCTAGATTGGATTATAAGACATAGAAAGTTTGATCCAAAAAAAATTTCTGTGTTTGTTCTGGATGAAGCTGACGTCATGATTGCACTGCAAGGTCATCAAGACCAGTCAATCAGAATACACAAGTAAGTCTTGTTTCATTTGTAATTTTTGAACATTGAGGGGAGTTTTTCAAAAACTTTAAACATTTTTCAGAAAATGAAAATCTTCTATCTAAAATCAGTCGGTTGAATGCAGGCCTTATAACATCTTTGGAAGTAATAGAGCACCAAAACAACTTTCAAAGGACTTCATACATACATACATACATACATACATACATTCACACATTTATTTATTTAGACACGGTATAAAATCATCAGTTTACAAATAATCATAAAAAGTTATATGTTAGTGTTTTCCATGATTGCCGTGTGAGTCTGATAAGGCGAAATGCCTACCGATATCATTTTTAAACTTATTAAGGGAAACAGTTGTGCGCATTTCCCTTGGGAGGCTGTTCCAGAGTCCAGCCCCATTATAACTAAAACTGTTTTTACGGAAATTAGTTCTAGGTTCTGGGAGCACTAATTTATTTTCTTGATTCCTTAATTCGTATTTTGGGTCAGTGGTTACAAAGAGGTCTTTCAAATGCGAGGGAAAGAGACCATTCAGTGTTTTGAACATCGCCACCCATAAATGCTTAGATCTTCTAGCGGACAGGTCGTCCCATTCTAGAAGCTGTCTAAGGGTGGCTGATCTAGTCTCGAAATCTGATTTTGTGATTATTCTGGCGGCGCAGTTCTGGAGTTTTTGTAATTTATTTAGTCAGATTACTACTAATACCATACCAAACTGGACTGCAATAATCAAAATGTGGGTCAATCAGTGCCTTCCTGAATATTTTCAAGATGGAAAAAGGATCTGTTCGTGTTAGCATATACCAGTGTTCTCCTTAGGGCCTTTTAGCCAAGTGGGCTGCTCGGCTTAAAAACCTACCGCTTGGCTTAGAGATAACATCACTTGGCTTTGGGCTTCGCCCCTTGGGATATAATTTGCGAGGATGCAAATATTATTGTCAATTATCAAATGTTAAAGAAAACAGATCAGCTTTTTTTAAAACTTTTTCCCTAAATGTTTTTCTTTGAATCCTATTTTTCTACATTGTGTAATTTAATCGTGACCAGTTTTTGATAAAACAATCATTGCTTTGTAATTCCGTTGCTAGAAATTTGCTGGATCGATCGATCTTGAATCATTCCCAGACGGCAGAGTGGGCCAAATTTGTTTCCAGGTTATCCTGACCCGTTGGTGAAAGTATGAGATGTGGAAAAATCAAGATGGCTGCTGGCCAATAGAAGATTAGCAGCTTCTTTGCTTTTGACAAAAACAACACTGAGCATAGTTTATGAACAAACTTAATAATGGAAACAGCACTTTTAAAAACGGTTTAGGAATACATCCTGGAAGAATGAAATGTTGAGCGACAGTCAAAAGCGATGAAATTGAGAACATAAGATACATCTACCTTGTCGTTTTCATCCTGTAATAGTTTTAATCTCGATTTCAACTCTTCAACCATTTCCGCTTGCTTTGAATCTGTGAATAAAGAGCAAGCTTTAAATTAAAACCGTAGAAAGCAAAATCCAACCCAACTCAACTCCATGGTTTGGTCAGAACTTACAGGACTCATCAGCACGGTATAGCTTTTCAGCCACAAGCAAAGAGCTATGAGGGCAAGTTCAGAGAACTGCTTTAAGGCTGAGGTCCCACCGCATAAATGTGGGAGGTTGGTTGGGGTATGCTAAATGGGCAATGCGTGCGGAGAGAGGATCCAAAAGAGGACCTACGTGGTTTAAAAGTACAAAAGTAAAACAGTGGAAAGCAAATACCACTCGAACTCAACTCCACGGTTTCGCCAGAACCTACACGCACGCATGCGCACACCTGGCTTCACCCGAGTAACTACAATGCAAGTAACTGGCGCAACCGCGGACAGCTATTTCGTCCTTGTTAGGACTCATCCACACAGTATAGCTTTTCAGCCACAAGCAAAGAGCTACAAGGGGCGAGCTCAGAGGACTGCTTTAAGGCTGAGCTCCCACCACATGCATGTTGTGCGCATGCGTGTAGGTTCTGGCCAAACCGTGGAGTTGAGTTAGGGTGATTTTTGCCTCTTACCGTTTTACTTTCAAATTAAAACAGAACTTAGTAGTAGTAATAGCGATGATGGTGATAATAATGAGGGTTATAATGATGGTGATGATGATGGTTATGATGGTGATGATGATGGTTATGATGGTGATGAGGGTTATAATGATGGCGATGATAATGAGGGTTATAATGTGGTGATGATGAGGGTTATAATGATGGCGATGATAATGAGGGTTATAATGATGGTGATGATGAGGGTTATAATGATGGCGATGATAAGAAGGGTTATAATGATGGTGATGATAACGAGGGTTATAATGATAGTGATGATAATGAGGGTTATAACGATGGTGATGATGAAGGTTATAATAATGGCGATCATAATGAGGGTTATAATGATGGTGATGATAATGAGGGTTATAATGATGGTGATAATGAGGGTTATAATGATGGTGATGATGAAGATAATGATGGTAATGAGCATTATGATGGTGATGATGATGATGATGAGGGTTATAATGATGATGATGATAATGATGGTAATTAGGGCTATGATGGTAATGATGATGATGACCATAATGATAGTGATGATGATGATAATGATAATGATGTAATGATGATAATGATGGTAATTAGGGTTATGATGGTGATGATGACGATGAGGGTTATAATGATGGTGATGATGATGATGAGGGTTATAGTGATGGTGATGATGATGATGATGGTCATGATGGTGATGATGAGGGTTATAATGATGGTGATGATGAGGGTTATAATGATGGTGATGATGAGGATTATAATGATGGTGATAATGATGAAGGTAATGATGGTAATGAGGATTATGATGGTGATGATGATGGTGATGATGATGACCATAATGATGGTAATGATTGTAATAAGGGTTATAATGATGATGATGATGATGATGACCATAATGATGGTGATGATGATAATGATGGTAATGATGGTAATGATGGTGATGATGATGGTAATTAGGGCTATGATGGTAATGATGATGATGACCATAATGATGTGATGATGATTATAATGATGTAATGATGATAATGATGGTAATTAGGGTTATGATGGTGATGTTGATGACCATAATGATGGTGATGATTGTAATGACGGTTTTAATGATAATGACAATGGCAATGGATAAAAGTGGTGACGTTTTCTGTTTTATTGCTCCATTCCATACAGTATAGAAAACAGAACTATTGTCATTTAATCTAACTATAACTAGCAGCCAGGTGAAAAAACAGTAAAACCTCACGCATAAGAACCTAGAGTCAGCCTGAACAGGTTTTTATGTAAATGATGCTTGACATGAAATCAGGTTGTCTAGGTTCTTAATCAGGCTCTTATTTTTGGTTAAGAAAAAAAGGACAAGTATTTGTTGTTGTGGTCTTTCATATTAAATCATTCACACAGTATTAGTTATAATATATGGAAAGCAGTATAATGCAAAGTAACATTAAAGACATATAATTTTTTGGTCAATTAATACAGAATATTGTTTTTTAATTTACAAGTAAAAAAGGTTTGAAATAGAACCTACTTTGAAATTTGAGGCTGAAATGGTTCTTATGTGATCGTGAAGGGTGCTTAATATAAAAACTTTGGCCTGACAGGTTCTTAAATTTTAGATTCTTATACGCGAGATTTTACTGTATAGCTCCGTCTTTATGGTAAAAGGTTTTATAAAAAAAACCCGTTGAAACTGATCTAGATAAAAATGTTTGGATATAAATTGTTAAAAAAAAACAGAATTTTCGACTGCAACTGCAGTCTTCATCAGAGTAACTAGTCCTCTTGCTGCATTTACCGCATCGACGTTGTAGGTGTTGTTGATTAACTTATATATGTTTGATGGGCGATCAGTATCCATAATATGGTAAAAGGTGTTTATAAAAAACGTTGAAACTGATCTAGATAAAAAGTTTTGGATATATATTGTTAAAAAAAATGCAGCAAGAGCACTAGTTACTCTGATGAAGACTGCAGTTGCAGTCGAAAGTTCAGTTTTTTTAACAAAATATATCCAAAACTTTTTATCTAGATCAGTTTCAACGTTTTTTATAAACACTTTTTCCATATTATGGATACTGATCGCCCATCAAACGCTCTGTCTTTAGTTTTTAAACACCATGTCATGGCGAAGACACGCCTGATACTGAAATCCTTTCAAACTATTGTCCAGTAACACCGTAAAGAGATCTTTAGCCATTCATAAGGTCATATTTGCGCAGTCGGCGTTCTTGGCTCAATTGCAGTAAGATCTCTGCTTTTCAACTAAAGATCCCGAATTCGATGCCCAGTTCTGTCAAGATTTAAATCTTTGTGTGACCTTCTTTTCCACCAAAGCTTACAAAGCTTTCCATTTTTCCGAGGTCGTTAAATGAGTACCAGCGTATGCTGGGAACTAACCTGCGATGAATTAGTGTCCCATCCAGGGGGAGTCCGCAAAGACTATATTCCGCTTAACACCTCAAAAACCGAAGATAAGCGCCGGCGCCATTGGCTCCTTTGGCACGTAAAGGATTTAGCTAGTTGTTGCTTAGACGTGAAATGATTATACACTTACCGTCATAGCTGCTCTGAAGCAGTTCGCACTGCACGCCGACTGATGTCATACTGACATTGGCTGCTCTAGAGGATAATAAAACAACATACGTAAAGTATACAAGTCAAGTTATTTAACAACAATCTTTATTTTTCGCTTTGTATTTAATTACATACAAATATTTACATAAATAGAGAAAAGATAATTGTACTTATTAAAGCCTGGAGCTGAAATAATCCCAAGATTTTCTAGCCAGTTCTCCAGATTTTTAAAGTTGTGAAGAATTGAGATAGCTACAAAATATGCAATTTGAGGACACTAAAAGTGTTGGCTATAATGTAAGGTTCGGTAATGGTGATGTTGACGATGATGATATACTTTGTTAGAATGTTTAGTTTTTTAGCTCTGAAAAAAAAAAGCTAATTTGGTAAGCTAGTAGTGTTGGCGTTAGAGTGCGGTTCAATAGACTAGTACAATTACTCTTAGCATCCATAAGAATGCCACCAAAATACGTTTGAATTTATTATTAGATTTTGAAGCACTTGCAACTTGCTTAGTACCGAAGAGAAACCCTGAAATTGAAATGTTTGGACAGAATCTAGCCAGGAAAAAGGAACCACACGAAGAATATGAAACAAGAAGAAGCATAGTTTATTAGTGTTATTGCTAACATAAGTAATAGTGTAGATTTGGTGTTAATCATATACATGAAAAAATTACTTGATTCTGATTGGTCAAGAACAGTGCAATTACTTTGTAATTCTGTGCAAAAA
>JANCMA020347860.1:0-11652 GCA_024336925.2 Zoanthus solanderi | reverse complement strand
AAATTCTTCTAACTCAAATACTTCTTTCAACTCCTTCACTATCCACCAAAATTTAGGGTAGAGAGTGGCCTTAAGTGATAAAATCCAGGTTCTCTATTATATACGTGGGTTTTTACTGTGCATTAAATTTTAAAATCTGCTCTCTGCGTTTAATACATTTCTAATTTACTCCTTCCGGCAAAAAAAAGTTTTATTTTCCCGAGTTTTGTTCCATGATCATACGAGTTCTTCCTCGTTCTTTAGCCCACCAATGTGTACCCTTTCATATAAAATGTTTTCACAACTTTAAGAGACTAACAGTCGCCACCCACAATGCATTTGCACTTCCGGGTATTTTAATGATAAAGAAAATTAGAAACTGGAGCGTTCAAAATGGCCAAAATAGCAGGATCTTAGTACTTAACCCTTTCAGTCCCAGTTGTATTGTTAAATTTTTCCAACTTGAGCTCATACTTTTCACTGAACAAGTTTGAGAGAACTTGACTTTTAATCTTCATTAGTTTGCTTAGTTTGATCAATTCTTATTTTCTCATTACCAAATGTGTTATTTTGTATGTGTTATGTAAAGAGAAGTTTGGTGTTGATAACTGATTGGGACTGAAAGGGTTAACTTGACTCTTACAAAGTAGCGAGGATCAGAATTACTATTTTGTCATTAGAGACATTAAGGACAATTATATTTGATTCTCGCTATGATAAAGGCTCAGCTTAAACCCTCGCTTCAGTGCGAGCTTTCATAAAGTTTTCGTCTATGAATCAAATTTCTTAATAATAATTACCAAGAGTTTATCTAATGTTCAAGTTGTTTAACATAGCTGCTCTTTGAAAATCAAATCATTAAAAAAGCTAGGCGATCGTTAGCCCCTCATTATGTGTTAGTTAGTTCTTGATTTAAGTTGTCGCAAACAGGTAAAGGAGTCCTTTGGCAAATGATACGATCTCGCTTCCTCCAAGTTTCGACTCCCCATAAACACGATCGACAAACGTGATAGGCACCTGCAAAAAAGAATTATTATTTTTCAGAAAACCAACAAAAAAAGTGTATTTAAAATCCTTCCGACACTCGTATGAAACTCACTAATGATTGTTCGAGACATGATAGTCAATTAATAGGCAATCAAATAAGCCATACCCGATATTCAGTTCAGTTCAGCGCTTATGCAAAAGAATTCGCCAGTAGCAAAAACAAATGGGGCTTGAGCACGAGTTCCGAACGCAAAGCATGCGTGGATTGTTTGGCTGGACAACATAAAGAGGCTTGTTTCAAGTCAAAGAAACTCTCTCTCAAAAAAAAAACTTCTTAGACCACCGGAAAATGATATATAAAGAGCGAAACTTCTTATAAGGATTCATTAGAGGCATGTTAGTGTTTCTCATTTTCAAAGATGGTTGTTTTCCAGCGGAGCTAAAACTTCCTACGGTGTACGGTATGTAACTGATACGACAAGGTTTTTGTTAATTGCTTCCTTACGATTCGATCATTTCCGCACTCTTACTGGATTGCAGGATGAACGACTGGCAACAAATGGTCTAGACTCAAAATATCAGCGAGATACTACACGCTTTTTTTTTTATAAGAACAACTATATAAGAACAACGAGGCTCAGATTGGCCGAAAATTAAGAACAATTTAGGCTGTGCGCACGGTACTGGTGATCAAACATTACTAAAGGGCGTCACATTTGCCTGATTTTAAGCTTAGTCAGGAAAGCTCGTTTTGGTTTTTCTTTTCTTGACAGTGAGCTCCAGCAACAAAGATACGGTAATCTGAATTTACCTCTCAAATATTTCCTTTACTGTTAGTTTCTTATTGAAAGACTCTTTCGTTACGGAGAAAATGGATTTTATTTAACTAAAGTTAGCAAACAACCTATTGTGAAATGGAAAGCTTGAAAGAATGAGTAAGGCAAAACAACAACTGAAACCTCGTTATAAATACAATGTTAATGTTAAAATGCATACTGTCCAGAGCAAAGCAGTCTACGTTTGAAGTATTATCTCAACTCCATCAATTCCCACCAAGCAATTCGTTTCCTAATACATGTACATGTATTCTAATAACTTAGGCTTAATTTTTTTTCGATTTAATTGCATGTAGAAATTTAAGAACAAATTAAGAACAATTTGAGGTCAAATCGCCAAAAAATTATAAGAACAACGAGGCTCGGAAAAATTCACTGTTTCTTATAAAAAAAGGTGTGTAATAATGAAATAGTTATTATGTAGCAGAAAGCTGTCAGTTGTCACTGCTTTTTGCGAGTGGAGAATCCACAAGCATTGGAATGAATAGTTGTGGGGGATAGAGTGTAACAATAGAAAGTCCTTTCATCCAATGATATCAATGCTCATCTAATCGATTAAAAGACGCTGAAAAATATTGAGTCAATTCTTAGTCGCTCGTGGTTTTAGGCAATCATATTTGCTGTATGAAGCTGAGCGAGTCACTCCACGAGCATCCACAGGATGCCTTTGTTTTTCTAGGGAGTTCTTTAACAACAAAACCATTGAAATACTGAAGCACTTATACATGCTTGCAATGATTTTCTTGGACTTTTCATTCCGCGAATATCATTATTGTTGTAAAACAGCCTTTTCTTTTAGTTGATTTATGCAAGAGATATTCTTGAACTAAGCCATGTTTTTTTTTCTATCTAGCTTTCATGTTTTACGTGAACTGTGATAAGATGCGAAATACAAGTTTTACTGAGCTAAATTTTTTACGAGTCGCCGGTTCTTGTAGTGTTAACGGATGAGAGTCTTTCAATCTCCCTGGACGGGACACTAATCCATCGCAGACTAGCTCCCAGCACGCCAGCAGATGCTGGTACTTATTTACAACAATTCAGTCCCGGCCATGTTTAACTTAGCTGCAAGTTATTTAAGCTTTCTACAGAAACACCAACCGTTTGAAATAAATTAGAGAAAAACATGACAACTATTGATAGAAAGCAAAGTAATAGCATGCAACTAAGTGTATACAGCTATGCTTAAAGTGCAATTAATCCTGTTTCTTTAATTTGTATGAAACTATTTATCATACAATATTAAGCACTTCTGCGAAAACGTTTTTAATTTTGGTCAAATCTTCCTTTTTTCTTATTACTTTGAAATTTGAAAAGTTTCATCCATCTTGTTCTAATGGCCGCGTCCTTAAGAGAACTGGCGATAACGACAAATGACGTCAAAGCCAAATTATGACGGCGTAATTTGAAACAGAAAGCGTTGCCTGGTAAGTTTTAGTTTTAGAAATTGATATTTTTCGACGAACTTATTTAGATATTTACCATTAGCTGTCTTTACTTTTTATTTTTTAGATAAATTTAGGAAAAAATGACGTCATTTACGGCTATTCCCAGTCCCCTTCAAGACACGGCCATGAACCACGATGGAGGAAACTTCTCGAATTTCAAAATATTACGAAAAAAGTTACATTTGACCAAAAACGAAAACGTGTTCGCAAAAGTTCTTAAAATCGTGTGATAAATACTTTGAAGCAAAAACAAGAAAAACAGTTAGTTGCACTTTAAATTCATCAAAAATAAGCGTTTTTTTCCACTACTTCTTCACGAACTTGGATGATGGACCTGCTAAAAATGTACAAAAAATATGGCATGCTAGAAATTAAGTCGCACTAGCTACGAACTAAGGCATGAATAGTTGGCGCCGGCATGCACCATTCGTACAAAACTTCAGAAAATCAAAAGGAGTTTCAATTTCTTAAATTTCTTTTTCGTGAAAACGCTCATTTTTACGAAATGATTATGTCAACATACCAAGACACTGAATGGAACCATTAACGCGTTTCTGAAGGAGATCAATTTCCAAGGAGTTCTTTTTTTCTAGTTATAAATCTCATGGAGTGTAAAAAGGAAGGAGAGCTGCTAGACTAATCCAGAATTTACTGTAATGTGCAAGCCAAGCGCTTTGTGTTATGCGATTGTTTCAAAGCCGTGAACCAACCATTAACTTTAAAGGGCCTAACAAGTTCCCGGATGGTCATGTCTTTAATAGACCAATTTCTATATATTAAAATTCATCTTAGGACCAAGGCTTAGAGGACTAAAACAAAAGAAATAACTAATTCTTTCGCCAATGCCTGCTGGAATTTCTTTTGTTTTAGTCCTCTAATTCTCGGTCCCAAGATGAATTTTAATAGTATCGAAATTGCTCTATTCGCTACAGATTAACCTCATTTGTCCAGCACACTTTCATAAGTTACTTGCTCCACTTCAAATACAACAAACCTACCTCGCCAACTGTGAATCCAAGTTGCCTAGCCCGAACAATCATTTCCATCTGAAAAATAAATCCCTTGGACACACAAGACTCCACTAACTTTTGCAACACCTCTTTCTTGTATAATCTGAAAATGGAATTAAAAAATTTTGAATGATGTATAGTGAAATTATGAGCACAATCTTAAACCAAACCGTGCAGTTTTAGGGCCCTGGGTCCAGTTGTTCAAAGGTAGTTTAAATGTTTAAATTAAACCAGGGTACCCCCTGGGTACCACCCTGGGTTAAGACAAAACGTACAGAGGGCAATTTCTTATCCTATGAAAAACTTATTGTTTTTATTCATGTCTCCGAAAAAACGAACTTAACAATCCCGAAATCAGTCTTTTTTACCTTGAAGCAGGAATACGGGTTAAAAGTTTAATTATGACTTAGTGCTAGTTGGCTTTCGAAATACTGGGTTCTCGAGTTCAACGAAAAACAAACAAAAATCTCCCTCTATGTCTTGAAAGTTAACTTTTTTAAGGTGCTAGTATACCGTGCGGGAGGCTTGGGTTCGATTCCCGGCCGGACCAACATTCAGGGTCTTAAAATAATTGAGAAGGTGTTGCCTTTGTTATAACATAAACAAATGATTAGACCTTCGCGTCTTCTCGGATAAGGACGTTAAACCGTAGGTCCAGTCTCCCGACCCTCTATCGGGGGACTTAAAAGAACCCATGCACATCTATCGTAAAGAGTAGGGTGGTGATCCCGATGTTGTGTGGTCTGTCTCTTCTACTGGGAGCATTATTAATATATAAAATTATTTGTGAGCCGCTGTAGCGGACGATCTACATAAGCCTTTCAACTGTCAGCTCTGTAATTGTTTGTAAAGTGCATTTGAACATTTATATGGATAAATGCGCGGCTATATAAAATCAATGCATTTATTTTATTTATTTATTTATTCTTTTATTCTTGTTCTTGTTCTTTTCTTATTCTTATTTTTATTATCATGATCCTTGTTCTTTTTCTTAAAAGGCCTTATTTTTTCTTATTCTTATTCTTATTCTTGTTCTAATTTTTATTCTTATCCTTATCCTTACTCTTTTTTATTTTTATTCTTGTTCTTGTTCTTGTTCTTATTCTTATTCTTATCCTTATCCTTATTCGTTTTTTATCTTCTTCATATTCTTATCCTTATCCTTACTCTTTTTTATTTTTATTCTTGTTCTTGTTCTTGTTCTTATTCTTATTCTTATTTTTATTCTTATCCTTATCCTTATTCGTTTTTTATCTTCTTCATATTCTTATCCTTATTCTTTTTTATACTTATTCTTGTTCTTCTTTATCCTCATTCTTTTTCTTTTTCTTCTTGTTATCCTTGTTCTTACTTTTGCTCTTATTGTTATTCTTGTTCTTATTCTTGTTGTTATCCTTATTGTTATTCTTGTTCTTATTCTTGTCCTTTTCCTTGTTAGTTCTCCTTCTCCTTATCTTATTTTTGCTTTTACTCATGTTTTTCTTGTTCTTATTCTTGTTCTATTCTTACTCTTATTCTTTTCCTTATCCTTCTTTTTCTTCTTCTTTTTCTTCTTCTTCTTTTTCTTAAAAGGCATTATTTTTTCTTATCCTTATTCTTTTTTATTCTTATCAGTTCTTATTCTTGTTCTTCTTTATCCTCATTCTTTTTCTTTTTCTTGTTGTTATCCTTGTTCTTACTTTTGTTCTTATAGTTATTCTTGTTGTTATATTCTTGCTGTTATCCTTATTTTTATTCTTGTTTTTATTCTTGTCCTTTTCCTTGTTCTCCTTCTCCTTCTCCTTATCTTATTTTTGTTTTTGCTCATGTTTGTTTTGTTTTTATTCTTGTTCTATTCTTATAAAAGAATAATCTCCAAACAGACTTGTAAAACTACATTTTAGTTCCCTGCACTTGAAGCGATCGATATTATACTGACGAACTTAAGCTAAGAAATTTTTCTTGGTTTTATGTGATGAATATAATAAAATATAACTGTTTCGCCCTTTCTAGCTTTCGGGTAAGTTATCACCATGTTTTTAAATCATGCGAGACATTTTCAAACTTCCCGTAATTCTTAAAAAAAAGATTATTCTAAAACTTTTTTACTTACTGGGCCAGAGTAACCAGTGCTTCGGCCATTTATCATGTGCGCAGAATCCATGCATAAACTTTCCCTTGGAAGCTCTTGTACAAAACTCGTACTCGTTGGGGTGAATTTTAAAGAAACCTGGACACAGCTTGTAAATCTGAAGACAGTCGGACAAGCAGGTGATGAAATATTGCTTTTTTTCTCCAGGGAAACACGGAGGAAAAAAACGAGTACAAAATCTTTTTTGCATGATAACCGCACATTTTGGGAAGCGACGAACAGTCCACCGCATGTAGGGAGGTAAGAAGGATGTATTCCCTTGTGGAGGAACGACACTTGTGTTCATGTGTTCCTTAAAGAGTCTGATTTGTGTAGAGCTAGAAAGCACTGTGTGGTTGTAGCCCAGATTGTCGCACATCGGTATAACGAGCTTGTTACAAACTCCAATCTTTGGTTCGGCTGTGAGAAGTAAATCACAAGGAAAAAAATGATAAATGGTGATGAAAACTTAGTTCCTTTTGCAATAAAAATAAATAAACATTTAAAAAAATTATAAATTAACTAAATGAATGATTTTCCTAGATGAATAAGCCAAAATGTTTGCAGCCATAGGCAGCTGTTTCATCTTTTTAAGCCCCGTAGCCATGGCATAGCTAACAAACAGGCTCAGATTCCCATAATATAATAATAATTACTTAATATCTTCTGTGGGTCAGGAGCCCATAAATAGGAGCAAGCAATTCTCATATTCTGGTGCCACGGCGTTATCACTAACCGACTTATTTTTAGTTCCTAGTTCCCGCGAATTCAGAACAATCACATGCGTCCATACTTAATCATTGACGTCACTAGTCTCTAGTAGTTCACAAGATAGTGCAAGAGAGGATGGGTTGGAAATCGAACATGGTAGTGCAGTTTCTCGTCCTTTGTCTTTCCGTAGACCGGAACTTCACTTGAAATTTCCCCGAATAGCGATCTAAAAATAAACCAGTCCGTGAAAAGAAAATTTTAAATACTGATCATATTTGTTGAACCTTCTAAATCGATACTTTTAATAGGACCAGAAAAGGAATAAAATTAGGTTTATTTGGCCAAAAATGAGCAAACATATCCAAACCGTTTATGAATTTCATGGTTCATTAAAGAATTACCAAACTTCCTGTCAGGCGACTTCATAAGAATGATGTAATACGACAGCGTGATTTTAAAAAATATTCTGTGTTTAGGCTTGTTGATTTGCAATCTTTGATAAAAGAAATTTATATAAAATAATTTGTAAGCTTTTGATCGCTTTACGTACCAAACTGGCTTTTAATTAACTCAATTATTGCGAAGCAATGAATGGTATGATGGGCAAATCTGTGGAAAGACTTCCGTGAACAGAAACCTGTTAGCAGAAAGTAAATACCGAACAGGTCAAAAATTTCAAGTCATCTCCAGTTACTGCGCTACAGGCCAATAAATGAACGAGTTGGCTTCTAGCCCCTTGCAGAGTGCACTGTTATCGCGTGATTTAGTTGTCGAGCAATGGAACAATGCCCATTTTTTTCTCTTATCAAAATCTACTAATATACTACATTTCATGTTCAGTCATGTTTGAATTGAACCCTCAGCCGGCTGAAAAGATTCTGAAACAATAATTTAAATACAGGAAATATTCTGTATTGGGGCATAACCAAAACCCTAACTCCTATCCTAGTTCTATAGTAATACATAATTAAACGCAATAAAACTGTCATGCATAAATCCATAATACTAGTACGCCCCAGTAAGGCAATTATGCCAAGCTATATTTGTTTGTTTTCCTCAGCAGAACTACTTACGGCTATTATTTCAAAGTTTGACCCTTGATTTGTACGAATTTTATTTTTAATCAGTTTCGTTAATTGGCTGCCACTTTCAAATTAGTAATTCTCTTTATAGGAACATCTTTATAAGAACGCCGAGGCAAAAATTCGAAAAAGAAACTAGAAGAGTAAGCACATTTTATTCAGAGCGTTTTAAATGAATCACAGATTTAATTCAGTTGATCTTTCCATTAAAATCGACCTTCTTTGTTTTAGAATAAACTCATTCTGAACAAACATTCATCATAACACAACAATTCTAAGAGAAACAAAAACTCAATCCTTTGCGACCGAATGGCGAAAAGGCCTCCAAATTTTTTCCTCCTTGGAGTCCCTGTGATTAGTTACCAGACCTCTATCGACTTCATAATCATTTCCACATTTAGCTTCCTCTGTTTCGTCCTCAGTTCAAAAACATGTACTTATAAAAAAATCTTAGTGTATAACAATATCGAATGGTTACCGATATTCTAGCCATTACAGTCAAAAACTGCTTGTATTTTTAAAGCTGAATTGAATGCTAATACTAACCTATTTTTGTTTGAATCTGCCGGTTGGTATAGTAGATTTTTCTCTGAAATTGTTGTTTAGTTGTTAATGACTTTACCTAAATGTTGAAACGATAAAAAGTCAATTTTAGGGTTTAGCTCTCCTTTAACAATCTTAGAAACTAGTAATTACCTTTGTAACGTTATGTTTTTACCTGAACTTGGTGGCGGATTGAAATCTCTTGGTTCAAAACACCTCCCGGAAGAAGCTGATTCGTTGCGCAAAATTGTACACATTCCTGCATATCGCTCTGATGAAAGTTTGACTCCGTGATCTGGTCTCGAAAAATTTGAGCATCCTCTTATGAAATCAGCACAAACTCTCTGACATGGAAGCAGTGGTTCTTTACTACCTTCCTTGCACATAGGAAGAAAATATGCACAGTGCATTGCAAGGGAAGACTCGGAACAGTTGAGTAAATGCCGCGAGTATGACTTCAACACGAGTGATAGTCGAGTCTTGTTGACATATTCCGGTAGAGTAAAAGAATGTGTATGACCGATGTTTACACAAGGAGCGAAAAGTTTTTCGTCTAGCTTTTCGCAGCGCTGAGCGGTTGCGATGAAGTTTACCAGATGTATCGACAAAAGTATCGTAAACATGGGGTTTATCTCAAGAATCTTCATTACTAGACTGGTTTCGCGCGACATATTTCTTAAGAGAAGATCAGGGCAGATATTAGTCGTAGTTGAAGGCTTGCAAGCAATGGATATAGCACTTTCAGTGGTTAATATTAAAATTCATTGACCTATCATGCATTGTTTATCAAGGGGAGTGACAAACGTGGGATGTAAATTTTTTAGGGATGTTGTGGCTGACAAGTTGACACCTCACGTGCTATGGCTTAAAAGAAGTTTATTATTGTGATGGGTGTTAATGGCTGTATTTACTCAGAAAGACGAATTATTCGTCTCAGACGAGTTATTCCACTGGCCTGGATAAAAACGGGACGCATCAAACGGGATTTTTTTTCTGACTTCTTGAGTTTTCGCTTTTTGGCAAGAGAAGACAACGAGAAAATCAAAAATATCGAACTTCACCTTGATGTTTTTAAATAGCTCATCATTTGACGATTTTTTGAAAGCTTTGGTTTCTAATTCGACCAAGACATCTTCCTCGCCTGCTAGCACTGTTGCGAAGATTTTTAGTTCTTCGTTTGTCCATCTTCTTTCCGTCCACAATCCTTCTCAGTCTTTGAAGCAATCTTCCAAGAGGTTACAAAGTTTTATTAACTTGGTTGCAAAGCTCGTGTTTAGTTCGTCTGTTTAGTGCGTCTCCGTATTTATACAGACGAATAATTCGTCTTTCTCAGTTTCTGAGTAAATACGGCCAATAATTCAACCGAGTCAGTCAATCATGCAGTCATTGGGTAACTAAAATATAATAAATCAAAAAGTCAACACGACGTATATAAAAGTTAACAAAAAACAAATTTCGGCTAGCCAAACTAGCCTTCTTCAAGTGTAAGAATAAATTTAAATTGGTGTACAACAGTTTTTAAATGTAAAGGTTATGAAATATGATGTGCGTGTTGTGAAACGTAAGTAAATAACGGAAAAACAAAATTGCTAAAAGCGGTTAGATAAAAAGATAAGTAAGTGTCCGACCAGTGAGAAAAGGAAATGAAATAATGACAACAACATGACAAAAATAAAACAGGCAAAACAAAATATGCATGGAAATATGAAAATGTAAAGCAATTAAAAACATATAATAAATGAAATAATATGAAATGAAATAGATAAATATATAAAAAGAAAAAATAATATAAAAAGAAAATAAAACTCTAAAAAAGGGGGAGTTTAAGTCTCATCTCGTAGGTTAAGGCCGTTAGGCTCTAGAGTACCAGCGCGGATTATAAGGCGAGCTTCTCTAGCTTTACCGTTTACGAATGAAGTCGCGGTTACTAAAAAATTTTTCAAGCGGTATTAGTTGCGCATGTCTAAGGCTGAATGGTTAATCATAGTATAAACTTTTCTGTGGTTGGGTACTGCTGCAGTGGCTCGTTTTTCCATGCGACTTTTTTCAAAAATGCAATGTGACTGACTTTCTGTCGATAAATATCAAACTAAAAGTCTCTAATAGAAAGTGAAATGCTGTCAGCTGAAGCCGGTCGTGTTATATTCAATAAAAACAATATATTATGAGACAGTGAGATAAATGACATCTGAAATAGCATTATACTTCTTTTGAGTTAATACTGTTTTTTATTGCAAATGTTTTTTTAAAATTGTATGGTCTGGTGGCTAAAAAAGTTTTGTTGTGTCATTTATTATTGTGCTGAAATTTGATCTAAAGAAAATTAATTCCACTAGCTTTAGTGACTCTACTTTTGTAATACTTTCATTTGCTGCATATCTAATTTCACGCTGCATTCCAGTCCAGAGTTTGAGCTGATAGTCAACTGTTGGAGGTATTTCAGAAACACCCAAAAATGTCTACAAATGTTTTTTATAGTTCCTTTCAGATTTTTTTTTTAAAAAAATGTTATCAGATTTTGGTGAAAGTTCACCCACGATTGTTTTTTTTATTAATTTTTCTTGTGGTAAACTTTTTCGTTTTCATCAATTACTTTTCTGCGCTTCCTCCACTCTCCTCTGCGTCGGTGTTTTTTCATAAACAGTTTTACGAATACATAAGTTCTACACGTAGTGAAAAGAGTTTTTAAACTGACGTTTCGAACTGCAGTCCTTCATTCACTCTGAGGAAGGACTACAGGCCGAAACGCCAGTTTAAAAATTCTTTTCACTACGTGTAGAACTTATCTATTCGTAAAACTGTTAGTTGCCAACGAGCCAGACGAGCGAAGACGCGAGCGTGGCGAGGCGGCAGCATCATACTCATAGATCCGATGCACGTGTAGCTATATATAGAAAGCAGGGAGAAAAAATCTCGACCTGGATGTAAGGTAACTTAACAATAGAT
>JANCMA020347752.1:0-11653 GCA_024336925.2 Zoanthus solanderi | reverse complement strand
AAAAAAATCTGATGCGGCCGGAAATTCAGACGCGCGCGGGGATGATAAACTAATAATTATTTTTATGGGGCCTAACAAAAAAATTTTAAATAACCAGAAGAAATTGTCATAAATGGATGCTACGTCGGTGTTTCGATAGAAACAATTTAATGAATTTATAAATTATACACCGTAATGAAAAGAATTTTTAAAATTGACGTTTCGGACTGTGTCCTTCGTCGGAGTGACTGTAAGAAACGACTAAAAAATTTTAAAAATTGTTTTCTTTACGGCCGTATAACTATATGTTTCTATCAAAACACCGACGGAGCATCCCATTTATGACAAGTTTCCTCTAGTTATCTAAAATTTTCGGTAAAGTTAATATGTAAAGTTAAGGATATTTTTAAATTTTGCATTTTGGCTGTTGTTGTTCAGTATGGCTTCTTTAGAATTATCTTTGTTTTGAGAAACTATTAAGGACATAATCACATTATATAATATGAACAAAAAACTTCTTTCAAAATTGCGGCGTTAATTGGTTTCTTAATTTAAATGTTTGTATGAAAGGATTTTATTTTTCGTGTTTATTCTCGAATATTCGTTAGTCAAAGACATCCTATGGGACAAATATGAACCATGGAAATCTTAGCTTCACTTATTTCTTAAAGCGCTGCTGCAGCGTTGAGGAAATTCACCAGCTAAAAAGCAGACTAAGCGAAAAAAGCAAACTATCTACCATCGAAATTTGTTTGCTTTGGAAAAAAAAACTGAGAATTGAACAGAACTGACATTAAGCTTCACAACATATTTCTTGAAACGCTTATATAGTGCCTGAAAGAGGCTATTTAACGTCAAGAATCTTAAAGGCTTAAAAATTTCCTATAGCATTTAAAAAATAGCTTGTATTATTTTCCTTTCGATAAAAGATTTTCAGCTATAATTTTCAGTATGAATTTCGCATCGTTTGCGACGTAGATTTCATTCGTAAAGTGTTAGCTTGAAACCTTTGATTTTTGAGTTCACCCCTTGCTCTTGCCGAAATTGTTCAAATTTTTGCGTTGATATTAAACATAATACAGCTGTAGCGAGATTTTTTGAGAGTTGGAGTAATCTCATTGGCATCAGTGCCCTAGCCTTAGGTCATTTTAATACTAATAGGAAATCCTGTTAGGAGGAAGTGGACTAAAACTATTAATAAAATAAATCGCTTTGCCGAAAGATGAATTTGCTTTGTATCAAATATTTAACTAAATTTCATCTGCCGCTGAAATAGTTTAATGAGAAAAATTTTAATATAGATTGTTTGGAAATTTAAACAATAAAAATTCTGAAACAGGGTCATTATCAATTTTTTTCATTAAATCACTTAATTATAGAATCTTATTATCTCCGTAAAAGTTTATAGTTAGTAAATCAAAATTTCAACATTTTCCTTTGATTACAATTGGAAAACCAATTTGACATTGCTAAAAACTCAAATATTTTGTAAGCTCTCAAGTTTTTATTATTTAATAACTGACAATGTAATTAAACACACACGGAAACGTCGAAGTTTCTAGCTTTTCCAATCTATTAAATTTTTTGAAAGTAGATTACATTGTTCGGTGGTGTGAACTTGCAATTAGTGACAGTATGAGTTCAAAGATTTATTTTATGGCTTAGTGCAATTATAGTTACCGGAGTTGTGAAGTTTGTTGTTTGCATACCGATCACCTGGTCTTGTAGCCGGAAATGTTTTCAATAGTCACGGTTGGATTAAGATAACAATTTCGTTTAAAACTTGAAACTACGGTCTCAAACAGTAACGACGTAAACTAATGAACGATCTTCGCGGTTATGTACGAAACTTCATAGAATTTTGTTATTTTTTCTTAGTTTTCGTCGGCTCTCACTTGTATTGATGATGTCATCATTAGCTTAGCGACCGCGCTGGGATTCGCTGGGTTTTTGGACGATTTTTTTCGACTCTTTCAAGTGAGAAAGGTTCAACCAATTTTACAATATCAAATGCTAATTTAATCGTTAGTGGAAGTATTCAGCAAGGTGACCGTCATTTTAGCGAAGAATCTAGAAGAAGACGATGTATTTTTATATAACTCTCAGATCTCTTATGTGCAAACTAGGGATCTTGTCGATCAGAGAAACAGTCTGCAATCTGAACTACACAGATGTAAAGACACTGGTTAAAACGTATTTTAAAATTATATTCCCGCTTCATTATGATTTTGTTTTTGTTTTAATTTTTATGTTTCAGCACAGGCAACCCAAGCTATTTTTGTGAATATGAAGAATATGTCATGTAGACAGTACTGTTACTTTGTAGTCTTAGTATGGACGGTTTAATAATCCAGTGGAGATTACACTAATTCATTGATTTAAAAGTAATAAAGCTCTCTCACCTCATCCTTTTATTTATTAATTCTCATAGTTTTTATCCATTTCTTTTGATGCTTCGAGTTGCATTTTGCCAGCAAAATCTATCTAGAGGGTGAGACTTTGGCTTGGGCCTGCTGGTGACACATTGTGGCGTGGTTTTTTTTAATTGTGTACATACTCCGTATGCTTCAGATAATAAAAATTGGGTAAAATTTGCTTATAAAAAAAAAAAGACATCGAAGAAAAAAGAACAGATGATAGAAAAAAATTTCGTGTGGTCCGTATGAGTCTCGAACTCATGACCTTAGCGTTATTAGCACCACGCTCTGCCGACTGAGCTAACGGACCACTGCCACTCAAACAATTGAAATTTATTAACCTGTTTTGTACATTGTGTTGGGAATTTGACAGAGCCTCAAAACACGGGCTAGCAAAGCATAAACAAAATCAATACATTATAAATAACATTAAAAGTTTACATATTTACATAAATATCTAAGACAAATTATTAAGTTGAATTTGAATATCAGTCGTGGCAGTCAATATGAAGACAGAAGGACACGAGTTTCCTTATTGCTAAAAGTAAATTATTTCACAAACAAACAAAACAATTTGCAATTCTGGGAAAGAATGGGAATTAAAAGAAAACTCTTCTAGCAGAGATAATCTTCTTAAATTTTAAAGTGAGTATTTCTTTGAAAAAATGCGAAGAGTTTAAGCTCGAATCATATAAAATTTATAACGTCTAGAGGCTAGATATATGAAGGTCCTGAGCTCAATTTTTTTTTGTTGACTTTTTTTCTTATTTCACTAAAGAATACGAATTTCTGAGGGCATTTAATTATGAATAAAAAGCTTTTTTCACGAGCTCAAAGTCAATCCAATAAGGCTTCGCTATCGATTTATAATACCAAAGATTTGCCACCTGGGGTGGCAAAATGCTTTACCCCATAGACTGAGGCGCGAGTGACAATATAATGGCAGCCTTTAATGGATTTATCAACCGTTCAGTATATTCTATTTAACTAACTTCTTTGAAAAAGTACCTTTATATGCTTCATTAATGTAAATAAGTGTTCATTTTAAAGAAAATGCTTAACACGTTTTGAAGGATATAAAACTTGTATTGAATCGAAGTTTTAGATCTTCTGATTTTGATTTTTTATTAAACGCAAAAAAATTCATTTACCTTTCAGCTTTGAGAACTGAAAGAAACTGCAAGAAAAGAAATCCTTCTTTTGTCATGTACAACAACTAAACGAGATCATTATTCGTTTGGGCTTTACGATCAACTATTTTCTTACAGGACTTACGGCAAAATAGCATACATGCGGTTTTAACCCTTAATTGCTTTCAATCTTATTGTCATTGCTTTCAACTGTTTGCGCTGAACTCAGATTTTCTCAAACGGTATTGCCAGTTCGGATAAATATTTAAAATAGAAGAAAGACGCAATGTTTTTTTTTAATTTCGTCATAAGCCACATATCTGATAGGTACCAAACGATAGTGAAATCTGCTCTTCTCTTTAGACTTTCAAGGCTACATTATAAACATAATCCACGGCGATAATTATTTTTTACAATAATTAAGGTGTCAATCTGTGTGAAGCGTTATTGAAATTTTAACAAAAGGAGGCCTAATCGAAAGCTCTTTCTCTCTTGGCAAAAACATTTAACTACATTTTAAAAAATTCTTTTTTAAAAACCTTGTGCATCATTTGAGTTTAATGAGGGACGGAAACTTTTCACAACTACTATTTGCATGATCACAAATGTCAACTTTAAGCGACAGAAAGATTTCTGCTTTCATTTTGCTAAAGAATAAAGTTTTAAAAGTACCTCAATTCATCAAACACAATTTCATTATTTTTCTGAGCAGATGAAAAAGCAGTTTGTTGAAAGCGTGGCTCATATCTTCAGTGTTCACTGAATAGGATAAAAATTAGCGAACATTTTGCGGTCAAAGAGCATGTAATTATGAAGGGTAACTGGAAAAAGTTGATATGTGTAATAACAACCCTTCTTCTCTACAAAAAAGTTAAAAGAATATCTACAAATTTACAACCAATTTATTACATTGACACTTTAGCACAAGCTTTTATTAAACATACAAATTCGTTTAGAAACTCAATAGAGGACCGAATATAAAAATAAGGGGAAAACAATTTCAACGCTAACAACCGATTTAGCGTCAAAATTTTCATGTAAAACTAAAACCATAAAAGACAACATTTGGAATTTGTTTTCGGTTTTTTATTTAGAGTTTGATAACTTGTATTAAAATATGATAGAAGAAAGCGGTGAAGAAACAAAAAGATATGTTTAATAAAAATAGTTGAACCTTGAAAGCAACTCGAGTCGTCATTGGGCAATGACTAAAGCCGACATTCAATTCTTTCTTAGTATCTAACTGACACTGAGATTATGAGCGATTAAGTCACACTTCTGAAATACAAAAGCATCACAACTGCCACTGATTTGCTAATCTGGTTTTAAGCAGACGTCTACAAACTGTATAAGATCTTCCATGCAAAGCTTGCGGAGGGCAAAATTTCCACTTTATTCGCGTTTTTTTTTTTTTTCAACAAAAGAAATCATCGCGAAGCTGATTTTGTTAATAGTTGTCGGTCTTCAACACAATCATTTCGGCTTCAATTAATTTGCATTTTGCGTGATTTGAACCGAGTAACTGATCTGAGAAGATCTAGCGTGTTGTTATACCTTTATTATAAAGTTTCCTTATTGCAGTTTCATCGTCAAACGCGATATACGCGCGAACTTCGTGTCAAAAGACGAAATTGAAAACAGATGATAAAATAGCGTATCAGATCAACTAGTTTTCGCTGCCGGCAAACAAATTGTTATTACTGTCAGGCGTAAGATATAAATAGCTTTTTGCTTTGGTGTTGCGTGGCAAACTAATAGCATTCTTGCTTTTTAGAAACATTTAAAAACTAATCCTTACAAGGTATGAAATTTAAGACTCACAACCCCTTAAAATAGGCACCAACGTTGAAGAAACGTTTTTGCAGTCTTCTCACAAATTTTAGTATTCTAAACTGTATTTGCTTAACATATTAACACTGAAATAGTATAAAAAACACATCAGTTCAAATCGATCCTTTCTCAATCAAATTATGCAAATCAAAGACGCGAGAAATGCTATAACTTTTTGTTTAATTCCTTTCATCAAAGTTTCTAAAAGCAGCGACATCAACTAGCCTAAAGCGATTGTGAATGGTGACACAAGATAACCGAAAAACGTCATTTTAACTCCACTCACTCAGAAAGATTTTTCAAATACGTGAAATTGGAATGTGCATTATTCAGTAAATAACATACAACGAGAATAAACACAGCATAAAAAAATACAAATTAAAAATACAATAATTAGGAATACATACCTTGTATACATCATTGAGCCCGGAAAGCATATCGAAATATGTGTACAATTTGTTTAACATTCTGACGATATCCATTGGAACTACATTATCGTTTGAGCACAGCGCTGTAAACCCAACAATGTCACTGAATAAGATCGTCACTAGCTTGTAGTTTTCTGCATCAACAGGCTGGTCCAACCTAAGTTTCGCAGCGACCTCTTTCGGTAAAATCGAATGCAGCAGTTCATCTGTTTTTTTCTTATCCTCCACAAGTTTTGCCTCAAGTTTTTTCAGGTTGTTGCTTGTTTCTTCAAGTTTTTCGACAAGCTCTCGCTCAGGTCTTCTGGCATGGGTCATAAAGATCAAGTCTCTCGTAGCGTCGTGCAATGGAATATCGCTAAAATATAAACCTCTTTGCTTTAGCTCATCTAAGCTAGACACTCTTGGAGAACAAAGAAATAGAATTTTGTCAGATTCTGCAGCGAACACCATTTGACCTTTAAGCCTTAGCTGAGTTCGGCCATCAATATCTTTTAATCCCGAGCTTGCCGTATTGTTCGGAGGAACAACGATTATTCCAGGTTTTGTAGTTACAATAAATACAGCGTTGACATGAGCCAGCACCGATTCATAGCTAAACTCCTCCATGCGAGGTCTCGTTAACTCGAATAAATCAGTAAATAAAAGCTTTTGTTGTGGTGTTTTCTGTATGAGACGCATTAAAGCTACGCCAATTTGTTTCACAACAAGTTTACGATCGAACATAACATGAAAGGGGAATGCCTTGCAGAAGGAAAAAACACTCATTTGCTTTTGCGCGTACCTAGATGAAAAAGTGCGAGTTCGTTCGCCTTTCCCATCAGCGGTCTCAAACGACCATAAGCCAAGTTTGGATGTCGTTGGACTTGAACAAGTCTCACGAATTGCAAAAATAACATGGTCCTCTTCCGTACTACGCTCTTGTACTATTTCAACTTGAACATCCGTTTCCAGCAATTCTTTTGCAATTGCCTTTACAAGGCCAATCACAATATGCTCAAGTCCTTTTCTTCGTGAATAATAATGTAAATAGAGTTGCCCTGATTTCGCATCTTCCGTGCAGCGAAAGGAAGGTGCTTCCATTCCAGGGTAAATGGAAGCTAGGTGGTCATGAAGAGCGTCCAGATTGCAGAGGAAATCCCGCAAATTGCGACCAAGCACACGTAATATTCGGTCATACCCGGAGTTAACGCAGTACTCCAAAAAATAAGCGCCAAAGATTTCCAATACAGTGTTTAAATCCAGATCTGAAGATAAAAAAATATATGTAATACGTAAACAAAATGAAGGTTTTCTGTTTGGTAATCGTAACAGTGAACGACGGATACATGAATGATGTTGTTATTTTGTACCTACCCAAAGTGTCACAAGTTGCCGCCACTAAGCGCAGTGTCTCTTCGTCATCATAGATTTTATGAATTAAGTAGGACCCTCCACCGAGCTCAACGCCAGCCTTCTCCCTGTGAATAAAATATATGTCAACAAGATGCAACTGAAAAACATTTATCTCTTGTTTCTAGAAAGGGATACACGGTTAAAAGTTTTTATGTTATTTACATAATATGTTTTGTTTTTCTACTCACACAATTGTTTTCCACACATCTTCGCCGAACTTTCCAACAACAAGATCAGTAAGGGCACAGTGTATGAAGCCATACTATTGGGTTGAAAGAAAGAAACGCTAGAAAAATGTTTTAGTGTTAACAAAGCAAAAAAAAAGAAAGTTACTTACCATGGTGAGCTTGCGATGCGGTTCACAGACTGCTTTGTATCAACTTTGGTTAGCAGTGAGTGTAAAGTTGCTAAATGTGTCACGTGTTCCCATCACATTCATTGTCATAAAGATTAATTGATCTTAACCAATGCACTTGCAGTTATGACTTAAACAGACCGTGAACGAAAAAAAATCAAACCTTATTTAAATGTCGTTTTTTTTCATACAGTTATTTCGAATGTTACTCATTTTTGCAATTTGTTGCATCAGTAATTATTAATCGGAGTATCCCTTGTCTTGTAAGGCAAATAATGAATTGATAATTAGAATTAAACAAACAGCATTTTCTGGATATATTGCTGGCCTGGGAGAGGACACCTCTGATTTCACTGGACCAACGCAGAGTTTGACTTCTATATCTCAGTTTGTGTCGATCGAGTAAAATATCAAAGCAAAACTTTAAATTGAATCCTGTAACAAAAAAGACAACAATAGTTTTAAGGACATAAAAATTATTCTACCTTTTCATTTGACCTCTAGAAAACTATTTCTTACTGGACTGAAATAACATGTGGTGTCTAATAGACTTTTATAGGCTTAAGCAAACGACATTTCAAGTCTGGCAATTTACTCATTGTGTGAACGTTGTGTGAAAGGCCGGGTTGATGTACAATTGTTTTTCCTCACCCTTGAACGAATGCTTCTAATTTTTAACAGGTAGCAAGTCAAAATACAGGCTGTATTAATCAGCCGACAAGCTTTAGCAAGAAATGACTTAACTTTAAAATAATCTTGATTTTAAAAGTGAGCAATGATATAACTACATTTTCTCAAGTCTTCAACTGAATTGCCTTTTTTGAGTTTCTGATATAGTTTTGTCATCTCGCGGATAAAAAGTGTATAAATATTTTTAAAGAGTATAAAAGCATAGCACACCGCTTTGCTTGTAGGTTTTTGTAAGATTTTATTAGTACTACGGCTTTGCAAAAGTCATTTCATTTTGGATATATGTTCTGTTAAACTTGGTTTTTTCTCTTCGCATAAATGTTAATATTGTTATGTAGTGGCAAAAAAAAAAACCAACGACAAAGCCTCAACAATGCTTCACGCACTTTGAGTTTTTTTGCTCTGGATAATGTTTGTTGATAAACTCCTCTTGTTCAAGTACGAAGTCTTCTCACTGTGTGACTGTGAATGGGGAGAGAAACCCATTAGGGTGCTTTTTTGCCGAAAGCATCTTTCTTTCATCGATCAGGTCTTCCGCAAAGCATGATGCCCTCTAACAATCTTAACTATTTTTTTATTTTATTTTTTTTTTCAATTTCAAAACAACACGATACGATACTATTTGGCATTGCACCACTCGCTTTCCTAAATTCATTTTTCTTAGACTGACTTAAGTAATCAAAATGCAAATTTCAGTTGCATATGACCATATATTCAAGAAGATATTTTGGCATAAGATTTCAAATTCATAAATGTTTTACACCCCGGTTGCCAGTGGATTAACATACTTCTCGAGTAGTTAAAAATACTCGCAGAAGTAACCTTTAATCCCTGTTGAAAGATGTTTCAAGTTTGTTTTTTTTTAATTTCGTTTGAAGAGTTTTGCATGGATGTATCGACCAGACTGCTGGATTATGGAAATTCATAATTAGATACTGTATGTAGCCTTGTAGGTTTACGATGTTGATACTATTAAATGGGATTCATATCAAAACAAAGGAAGTATTCACTCTTGCCCGGTAAACCGTGCCTAAATGTCAACAGAAAATAACAGCTGTAGGCTGTAATCAGTAATGATGCTTGAATACTCAATGAACAGAAATACCGACTGTATCTGATCGCCGGCAATTTTTTTTTTTTTGTTCTCAAATGCTTAATTTTAAGAGACTTATTGGTATTCTTTAGATACAAGCTTATCAACTTTAATCGATGACATATCTCCGCAAGTGTTTCACGTTTCGTTTTTAACTCAAAGGCAGAAAACCTTTACCTTTATAAGATTTTCTAATCTTCATCAAGCACTGTTGAAAATAAACATTGCGAAAGATTTCAAGTATGTCTAAAGTGCACCGAAGATCCAACACCAATCGGCTTCTCATTCGGACCTATAGGGTTAATACTGCACGCGGGCAACTAGCGGCTTTAAAGTTAAACGAACTTGTTTAAGCTACTTAACTCAAACATAAGCTTTTGTAGCAAGTTGTGTTTGTAAGGACGATTTTCAAATAAACTCTAATGATGAATTAAAGCTCAGAAAGCACTCGGATATATTACAATTTGTCGACGGTCTCTCAATCCGCACGATTGCAAAGATTTACTGCGAAAGGAAATCGAAGTCCTTGTCGATAAATAGTTCTAGCACTCGCGTTCGGCGCACGCTTGGTAATTTGTTTTCACCGCTAACTTAACGCATTTTCAAAAGAAAGCGTTCGACGAAACACATGAAGCTTTGACGCAAAATCCATTAATGTAAGGTTATACGGTATTATTATCCGGTTGTAATTTCAATCTGTTTTTAAAATTTCTTAATGGACTATGCTGTGTTGATAAGCAATTACATAATATTGCTTACATACCCTACCGTTTTTATTATTATTAGTTTAATATAAGAACATATTAAGATATTTTTTGGACTGAGACTGAAAATGCTCTTAATTTTTTGTGATTTAAGTTCTTTCAAAAAAAGTTTTTTAATTACTTGTTATGAATATGATACGTGTTTGTCCAGGAAGACACAACAAAGAGGTCAATTTTTATCTGTTTCATTATCTTTGCGAACATTTCCTAAATGGCTCTAAATAAACTGTTTTTATTCCTTTTCAATCATCACGTTCTTACGATGTTCTTACCATTTCAGCCCCAATTTAATTCTTACAAAAAAATTTCTTATAAACAAAATCTTGGTGTATACTGTTTTACAAAGTTTATATTTAGTCAGACAAAAATGACAGAAACTTGAAAAAACAAAAACTTGACAGAAATGTGTTTGATGTTGTCTCTTTAAATCCGATATTTTTAAAAAGTTTCTGTTGCGGTTAAAAGCAACTGGAAGTGTGACAGAGTACACCTTTTTTACTAAGAACCAGTAAAATTTTCCTCAGGCTCAATATTCTTAAAATGTTCTTATTTTGTTCTTGAGTGTCATATATTATTGAACATTATTCAAAATCAACTATAACGAGCTCTTGTTTGCTCTTTTTTCTTGTGATTGGAGACAATTAGCATCTTCAGTATTTCAGTTTGTGAAAAGATAGTGTTTCACGTATGTTATTCAAGTTTTTTTTTCTCAACATTTTTATTTCCCCAGCTTTGGATTGTTCTTAATTTGTTTTTATTAATCAGGCAATTTAAGCCACAGTGTTCTTAACTTAAGTTAGTTCTTAATAAAAAAGTGTACACTTTTAAAATGATTAAATATAATTTATCTATCAAAATTTTAAAAGGGCTGTCACGACAATTTTGTTCTTTTGGGTCAATATTTCGCTAAAATCGTTACATAGTTGTTTTACTTATGCACAAAATGTTCCTGATAAACTGTGAGGTGAATATCTAATAAAATGTTTTAAAAAAGAGCAACCCATAACAAGTTTCTTGGTACTTTTTTGTTAATACAGCATCAAATCTTGAAAAGGTTGTCCCAACTTTTTCAAGTTTCAATCTATTTCCATCCTTGCTATCCGTAGCAACAAATGACAGAAAACAGAATAAACGTCATAATATAGTCTTAAATAACAAACTTAGATTATTATTTTTGGAATTCAGTTGAGGACAAGACATATTTGGGATTTTAAAAAGATGCTAAAATAGCATGACACTCGCCCTTTTAACCTCACGAGGAAGATTTAGTGAAAGAGTCACATACAAGCTAGCAAAATTCCAACTTATAGAGTTACCCGGAAATTCGCAAATTGTTTTTCTCAGAGTTAGTTAATACTTGAAGGGAGTTAAGAATAAAATCACTTAACGGGGTATAGTTGAACAGAAAGAGTTTGGGCACAAAGTGCCGATTATATGAACTTGGTTTATAATTAGATACTAGAATATTTAAAAAAGATGTGTTCTAATTGAAATTAAGACAAAAGATTCAAAAAAAAAAACTTTTTCACATTTTAAAAATAATTATAAAGGAGAAATGAATGCTAAAATTAACCT
>JANCMA020347648.1:0-11654 GCA_024336925.2 Zoanthus solanderi | reverse complement strand
CCATACTTTTCCTCTATCTTTCTCACTGAAATTCAGCCTACCATCAATACCTCTCATGCATCTTCCTCCCTCAACATTTTTCCCATCTTTTTTCACAGACTTCACCAACTTAAACACCTTGTTCAGAAGCTTACTCAGCTCTCTCAGCTTCCTCTCAGCCGCCTCCTTCATTGCTTTTGAGACCACCTTCATTGCCCGATTCTTCAAACAAATTTAAAAAGTCTTTTATAATTAACAGACCCCTTTAGTTTCCAGTAAACTTAAACATTTTATAATTGTAAAAGAAAATGCACTTTGGAATTTTTAAAGCCATATTTTTAGCATAGTATTTTCTAAATGTATTGTATATATTGTATAGCATGTTATTCATCCATTGGCTACAAGGTGTATTTACTTAAATAATAAAATAATCTATCTATCTATCTAAGTACTGACAATAAAAGATTGTCAAATATTAATAACTTTTTTTTATATTTTATTTAAGATTACTGTCTTACCCAAGGAACTGAAAGAGGTTTGTTTTTCCTATTTCCTTCAAAAATTGAAATTATACATTTACAGATAGTTATTTATTGAATGATCATATAATTTATTGTTGCCAACAAGCCAGCTAAGCGAAGACACAAGGCTGGTGATCTTGAGGCAGCACATTATACATAAAGAGCCATGTATACGTACAAGTGGAGTAGGTGAAAAGTAATCAAAATTGAGTTTGTTCATAAGGTGACTTTTTTTGGCACAATGAAGAGCCAATTCTACAGCAAGTTGTTTTGCTTTTGAGAGAGAAAGCAAATTGTACAACATGTTAGATTAAGTCATCATCTTCGTCATTCATGATTTCGGTGCTACAGTAAACTTTTACTTCTGATTTTATTTGACTTTTTGTTTTTATTGTATTATTTGTATGTGTTTACGTTAGTAAAGTGCTCTAAGGGAAACAGCACTTTCCATATAAAATTATTATCAAGCTATAAGCTCAAAAATTGGCCAATGAGCCACCAAGTTGGCTAGTGTAAAACAGTACTGGGAAACCTTGAAAACCCAAACTTTAACTTAAATCATTCATTTGGTTAACTATAGGCCAGCAAGTCAGAAAGTAAAGCAACTGAGAAAGAATCTACACTTAATATAAACTAAGTTATTGTGCCAAGTACAACTTACAGTATATACTGAGCTTTAATTATGTAAGTTGTTCAATCAGCTGCCATTTTTGTAACTTTAATCTGTATTGGCTACATAGAGGTTGTGATCTTTCAGCTAAAAAGTCATCTAAAATATTGGTAAATTAAAGCATCAGAGAGTGGATTCATTTGCTGCTCAGAGTCAAACTGGATTTTTCAACCTTCTAATGAAAAAATAATAAATTAAAGTGTTTGAAAATCGGATTTTTACAATTTTTGTTGAAGTATCCAATTTTTGTCTCACTCATTGGTACTTAGTAGTAGAGTTACTTTACCTCCAGTGTATATGACTTGTACGTATTTTTCATTTTTTAATATTGGGTTATATTTAGCAATTGCATAGATATCATAGGATCATATAGCAATGTATGACTATCAGACATATCGAGCGAGCAGATGTGAGATGTATGTCCAATGGGAATAGACAAAAACTTAACCAGTGACTCAGCTCCCCATGTGAGTCTCTGTAGCTCAGTGGGTAGAGCATCTGATCAGTAATCAGAGGGTTGTCAGTTCGATTTCCATCAGTGACTCAAATTTTTTCTGAGCATTCAACTTGAAGAGCCCTTTCATTCTATAAATTGCATAGATAGTTATATAAGTCAAGTTTTTATTTAGTTTATTAATTGTAAGTTGTGATATTTTAAGTTATTGTAATTGTTATTAATATTTTCATTCTTTAATGTGTGATAAGTTCCCTTTTCTTGGTAACACTTATATGCTTATGTTATATATTTTACAGTTGTCTCAGCTGAAAGAACTCTTTCTATATGGTAACAAAATTGCTCAACTTCCATCAGAAGTTGGGTTGATGACTAACCTGGAAACTCTGGCTATGTCAGAAAACAATATAACAGATCTCCCAGGTTAGTTAACATTGGTTGTTTTTTTACTTCTCTTGTTTAATATACAAAATTTATGGTCATCATTTATCCTGGTGGTCATAATTGGTGAAGCTGGTAAGATAGTAGCCTTATAGCCACAAGGTCCCCGGTTCGATTCCTGGCTTTGGTGAGACTTGAGTATTTGTGTTACTTAAGTCTTTTCTGCCATAATTAGCTAATTCAGCTTTCCATTAGTTAATTTTGTAGGAGAAGTCTAAATGGCTTAGTGAGAAGACATTTTAATTTGTTTTAAATGAAGAAGCCATTTCAATAAACCATTATAGCTGGTTAGAATGACAGAATTTGCTGAAAATCCAGAACAGTGCTATGCTTTTCACTAAAGCCAAGATTTATGATGTACAGTCATGTAAAAAACCTAACAAAATGTTCATTATTATAAAATAGAAATGCCTCGAACACACTTGCCTGATCTTTGATTACACTATATTAGTTATAAATAACTAACAATGTGCATTTGTTTTTGTTGTTAGATATATTGTGTTTAATTCAGAATAAAGATTGTTCTAGTAGTAGCAAATTTACTAATCTGTGATAGCGTTGAAAGTTTTTACAGAAATATTTAGTTTATTATTAAATTTATAATTTATGTTTTATTTAGTTTACAAGTATTCTGCCTTCATTCTGCTGTCGGGGTGTATGTTCTCCATGCCTGCATAGCCAGGCGAAAGCCAAGGTGAACGTTCAATGGGAGAACTTTTTTTCTAACATTGTGACTGCCACCATTACCATCATCATCAGTGCTCTTGTTTTTACAGATAACTTGGTTCAGCTGACAAAATTGAGATTACTTGACTTACGGCATAACAAAATAAAGGAGGTGTGTGTTAAGTTAAAAGTTTTGATCAGTCAAAACAGTAAATATGTTACATCATTGTTAGTAATTAAATGTTCTTGTTAAACTATTGTAAGTTGCTATAAGTATTTGCCAAAGTTTATCTGGAAAATATGTAGTTTAATCAACTGTAAGTTTAAAAGTATGATCACAATCATATAGGTGAAGTTCATCAGACCTTTCGAGTGCTATAGCTAAGCCCTTGTCAGATCCTACTTGATTTAACAATGCATATATGTGCTTCACTTTTCTTCTTCCTTCCGTAGTTGATTGCATGCGCAGTAAAATAAAACTAAGCGCCTCTCCTGGGGACAAGAGAAATCACTTGCTGTTCCAACTAGTATTTTATCAGGAAAGGGTTGTTTAAAATAGACTGCATGCAGTCTATATACTTCTTTTCCTAAGAATCGGTAAAAAAGATGTACCCAGATGGAAATCTTAAAAAAAAAAAAAAAAATTATTTAAGACCTTAAAAAAGTGGCAAGATCTCAATCAGATCTTGGTAAGATTTCAAATCTTATTTAAGATTTGGAAACTTTATAAGTATTTTATGAAAATCTTGTAAAATCATAAAAAAAATTTTACCTGGATAAGTTTAGGTAGTGAGTGACTGAAGGGTAAGCCTCTTCCATGTTTACACAATTTTCTTGGATTTGAGATACAGGTGATGCTTGCCTAGTGGTTTGGCTATAAAATGTGTAAAAACTACTGTAGCAGCTTTGGCACTGGAAGAGTAATTTGTGTGTAGATGGATAGTTTGCATGACCATGCATGAGATGGCAGGTGCCATGCAAAACCTGGAGGAAATTAAATATTAAGGACTATGTTAGGGAGGACTGTGCAAAGGTTGTGGCAGCTGTCAGGTTACAAAGCCCTAGTTGATACAGAGTCAGGTAGCATTTCTCACCTATAAATCAAGCTATTGGGTAGGCATGGTTCTATGGCGCAGTTAATAAGATCTCTGCCCTCAAACCAGAAGGTGCCCAGTTCGATCCCGGCTCTGCCAAGACTTGAATCTTTTTCTGACTTTCTTTCCCTCCATGGGCCACCTGGCTCGTAAAGGATTTAGCTAAACCAAGCTATTAGGCTGACCTACAGGTACAGCAGTAGCCACTTGACGGTGAATTCATTTTAATAAATTTGTGGAATAGAAAAAGTTAGCATGCAGTCTAGAATCGCAAGTTATAGTATTTATTTAATTTTAAAGCTAATAATATTTAATGTTCTTTCTTAAATCATTTCTCTTATATTATATAATTTTATTAATTAATTAAAACTTCTATAATTTTAAAAATGAAATTAATTATACTTGATTATAAATACTAGCTGAAAATGTTGACGTTTCGTTGTCATCTCGACAACATCGTCAGGTCGTTGTGATCTAAGATAAAAAATGCATAACTATATGTTCCCTGCGATGGTGCGTAACAGGGTCAAGGCGAATGAATGAATTATGCTTAGAACAATGCATATAAAACAAAAAGAAACTAATTAGCTCAGGCAGTAATCTGAATATAGTGGTGTGAGGGATAAAAATAAAAAAGACTCGCAGAATACATTGTAAAAATTACAGCAGTAGTTGAAAACAATTAGATAAAAAACTTTTGCAATAATAGAGTCCGATTTATCTTAGATCACAAGGACCTGACGATGGTGTCGAGATGATAAGGAATTGTTGTCAACATTTTAAGCTAGTATTTATAGTTAAGTGTTTAAAAAAAGGTACTCTAATCAAAATTTATTATAATTATTATTATCATAAAACATTTCAGTGTAATGCAAACATTTTATCTTGCTTTTCCAAATAATTAAACTGATTTTGTTTCTTTTTTCTTAGATTCCAAGTGTTGTTTATAAGTTGACATCACTTAAAACACTATTCCTGAGATTTAACAGAATATCGGTTGTAGATCACGAAATTGGCAACCTTACTGTAAGTTTTAGTTTACCTTTTAACAGATACAGATGCACATACACGAGGCTTTATTTCTATTAGCTTTTATGTAAATGTAGAGATCTAACTATTATAAGTATTTCAACTACATTATAAATTTTATTTCTTAGTTATATTTTCCTGGGCGTTCTAAAAAAACTTATAGTTGATAATGAACTATAACCCTGGTTGAATATTTTATGCTGCCTTTGGATTACAGTCATGTAATGTTGAGGTTAATAAGTTAAACGATAGTTTACGTTACTGCTGGAAGTTGTTAGTTAAATTTAAATCCTAACTAATAGAAAGGGCAGAACCAGCTTGACCTTCTTAACTGATGAAAAACTACAGCGAAAGTAACCTCAAAAACAAAATATATGTCAGTATGTGGTGTGACATGTTCCGATTATGCATATATAGAAGTGTGCCAGATACAGCAAGTCCTTGTATATTAATCTCTTCCATTTTGAAAGTGAATGGCACTACAACAAAGTACACAAAACAGGATGTAACTACTGAAAAGGAAAATGGATATGTTTTAACGTTAAATGCAAAGCCTAAATTGCATAAGTGGAAACTTCATAATAATTATTATATATTAACTTTGAATTTGGAAAACGGAACAAGTCAATTTCAAAATTGAAATGTCATTAACTCCAAAATGTTCGAATTGTCACAATGTTCAATGTCCACTCTGGTATACATGTACCTATAAGTGCATAACTTGTTGTTCCTATAGGACATAATCCATGAGGTATGTAGGCTTTCTGATCACTTGTCCGTTCTATCTTATAGCATCATGTTGGGTTTATTCTCGGGAGCTACTAGTACATTGCTGTAATGGATTGTGCTGTTCACTTTGTTGAACTGTTACAGTATATTATCTCTGGAATAGGTTGTCTCTAGACTAATATAATACTCCATATGGGAGGAATGTACTCTGCAGCTGCATGGCTGTTCATCAACTTTGATGAGGTTTTCTCCTGTTTCGCCTGTACAAAATTTAGTACTTCGCCTCTATTTCCAACATATGACTTAAGCTTTGGTTAGCCTGCATCACTTTTCACTGCTGGTTGGTGGTACTGAAACCCTCTAGCTGAAATCTTTTCATCCTGACTACATCTCTGTCTTTGAATGGCTTTAAGGGTATTTGAACCTTTGTCATAGTTTATTTTCTGCTGTTGTTTTAGGTCGTGCAACCTGGCCTTTGCTTAGGCTGGATCCACAATATTTTGTAACAGAAGCTCTTCAGAAGTTGGCAGCTTTGTTTTTGTTTAAGAAAAAAAAATCTCTCTGCGTTTGACTTCCCAATGCTGTATCTCTTTATGTGGTCCGATAGTTTAGCAATGTTAAGTAGTCTTGATGATCGAACTTTGCCTTATGCAGAATGGACTTTCAAGTTTGTATAGCTCTCTTTCACACATCATTAGATTGAGGGTAATGAGGTGAGTTTGTAGTGTGTTTCAACCTCATGTTCTGTTCAAGTTTGAACTTGAAAATTGGGACCATTATCCGAAATGAGTTCGTCTGGAATGCCATTTTAAGACGCTAAATGTCCGATACATTCGTGTCAAACCCACTCCTATACTTTGTTTAAAGCTTTCCATTGTTTACTATTCAATATTCGTGTCTCCAGAAATCACGTAAAAATCATTATCGCTGCTGCAATTGTCTGAATCTCACTGCTTCCTACTTGTAAATAGTTAGTTAAACTTAAATCCCATTTAATAAAAATTACAAACCGGGTCTTACACAACTGATGAAGCATTACAACGAACCTTAAAAAAACAAAACACACGTCAGCATGTGGCGTGACTAGTTCTAATTAAAATTCCTTACTATTACATAAAAAAGCGATGTCTTTAGAATGTAAGAAACACCATTAATATTTGTCTGTAAAGCTTTAAATGACAAAAAGACTTTTTTAGATTTTTTTTTTACCTTAATTCCTCCAAAGGTTTCAAGAAATATTATTGCTTAACTGATCGTGTCTTCTTAGTAATCTTTGTAAATACATTGGCTGTATTAGTAAATTTTAACATTTAATTGTGTTTGAAATTTACTAATAATTAGGGTTGTCCCAAACTGTCTGCAGCCGGCAACATTAACTGGCTACATCGTCATCTTTTGCCGGCTACTTCTTTCAATTTTTTTGTTATCTTAAATGGCATAATTTACTCCTGTGTTTGCCGGCTTCTTTTCCACTTTTGCTGCCGATTTCAAATTGTGTGGACAGCCCTTGAATAATAATGGGTACTGATTATTTTACTTATAGCTGCTTGAAAGACTTGACCTCAGAGAAAACAAAATCAGGATTTTACCTCCTGCAATCGGTAGGAAGAAATTTTAGAGCTTATGCATTTTATTGTGTATTTTGATTAAAAAAAATATTTGAGTTCATTATTTTACGCTGATTTTAGAAGTTACACCTGCTGTATACCACATCTGCTTTTTTGTTGCAGGCAGATTAGTAAATGTACAAATCTTAGATGTTTCACACAATCATGTTGAAGCTATACCAGATGGTGAGTTGGGTAACTAATAATGAATTGAATTTAAATATCACAGTTTTTTACCGCCGTCTGGTTAGCCTAGCTGGTACCAGTCTACCGTGTGGGAGGCTCGGGTTCGACTCCTGGCCGGACCAACACTCAGGGTCTTAAAATAATTGAGGAGAAGGTGCTGACTTTGTTATAACATCAACAAATTGTTAGACCTTCGCATCTTCTCGGATAAGATCGTTAAACCGTAGGTCCAGTCTCCAGACCCTCTATTGGGGGACTTAAAAGAACCCATGCACATTTATCGTAAAGAGTAGGGTGGTGATCCCGATGTTGTGTAGTCTGTCTATTCTACTGGGAACATTATTAATATATAAAATGTTTGTGAGCCGATCTATGTAAATCTCTCAACTGTCACCTCTGTAATTGTTTGTAAAGCGCATTTGAACATTTATATATTGGATAACTGCGCTATATAAAATCGATGCATTTTTTTATATATTTATTATTTATTGTTTTCATTTGCCGGCAATAGTGAGTAATTTTTACTTCTGAGGAGCAGAAACTGCGATATAATTAAGGTCACTTGAACTGGTATGTATGTTAGTTAATCACAACTGTCTGAAATACCAATTTGTACGAATACTGAGTGGAAAGAGCTATATTCCAAGCTTGATTAAAAAAGGAAGTTATTTGTGTCAGAAACTTTTTATTACTCGTTTATTATGTTATCGTTTGGGAAAGTAGATGAATCACATGCAGGGAATACAATTTCCAAATGCTAAAAAAAAAACTTGCCTGACTTGCAATAGGTTAAGAAGGGAACCTTCCAACCCAGATAAACAGTAAGGAAAATTACAAAATCATCATTGAAATGCTTTAAAAACATTTAACTGCATTAGTGTCTGGCTAGTCTAGTTTGTAAGATTCCAGTCTTCCATGCTGGAGGCTCGGCTTGACACGTGGCTAGATCAAAACTACGGGTCTTGAAATAATTGAGGAAATGGTGCTGCCTTTGCTTTTACATCTGAAGTAATTAGACCTTCACAGCTTCTCAGAAAAAGAACTTTAAACCGTATGCCCTTTATTGAAGGATATAAAAAAAAAACCAACACATCTGTCGCAAAAATTAGGTTCCAAATTTCGTATGGTCTGTCTGTTCTACTGAGAGCATTCATAATATTTAAATACAGGTGTGATCTGCTGTAGCAGATGATCTGCCACTCAACTGCCAACTTTTTACTCACTTGTAAGTTGTAATTAGGTACATCCTTATTGAAAAAGCACTATAAGTAAATCTCCCATTTTGGTATTCTTTTTTTATACCTGTTCATATAATTATTATTATTTTGGCACAACTATTAGTTTAAAGGGTATTTTAATTTAATTTCATTATCTTTCGTTGGATTTCATTGCAGAGATTGGGAACTGCAAGAAAATGGCTTCATTAGACTTACAACATAATGATATCAGGGAACTGCCAGAGTCCATGGGAAATCTTACAGCAATGTCTAGAATAGGCCTGAGGTTAGAATTTTTATGTACTGAATTGTAAAGTAAAACATTTTACTCGATATTATTATTAAATTAAACTCCCTACTGGAGAAGAACCTCTGAAAGCCCTTAGAAAATCCTAATAAAATTTATCATTAGTTTTCATAGTTCACCCTTTTAAAAACTTCTGAAAATTGCAATTGACTTCTATTATGTTATAAATATCTCAAAGCGAAAAACCTCTTAAAAATCTATTATACACAATTAGAATATGAGTTCGCAATTTTTATGAATTGGCGATAGAAATTGAGAGCGATTATTCTAATTGTTTTAGTTGAAATCTCTGAAGAAGAAACAAAAGAACAAAGATTCTTTTTTATTAAACAATTATCTAATTTATTTAAACAACAAATGCGGATAATACACCATGCAGCGACTATTCGTCCAGTGAAACTGTCAGATTGATACTTCAAATTCATTTTTTCTTACCTTTGAAAATTTTTGTATTAGGTATGTTTTTTGCTATTTTAGTTTTCTCTGTGATTGCATGCTTTTTAAATAAGAGCGTCGTTTAACTCCTCCTCCGAAACCTCTCACTAACGAGAAAGGGACACCAAAATGGGTTACTTGTTTACACCCCACAGACACTGTCTATCGCCTGATAGATAGTGAGTGCGGTAGCCAGTCGTTTCTAGATTTTTACTAACAGTTATTATAGCTCAAATAAAAACCTGCTAAACTTTTAACCACTCTTGTAGTACTTATTTATCTTTATATACTTTGTTTTCGTTGTCGGTAGCTTGTGAGTTTCAACTTTGTTCATTTGCTAGGCACTTATTATAATATGCTTTTTACAGCGCTCGATGTTCCAGCGAAAACCGAGAAATAAACACATTCTTGTTCTAAAGTTCGTTCAGAGATGTTCTTCCGAGAATAATTTCGTGTTAATATAGTGGGGTAGATTTTCATTTTGTTTCTGCAAAGTCATTGTCTTTGTTAACAGCGACAACTGTGAAAGCCAAAGCTTTTGGGCTACGTTTTTATGAGTCTAAGTACGGATATCTGATTACCATGAGTGAAAGTGATTTATTTCTAACAGAGAAAGATTTTGCAGGAGCAAAGCTTCTAAATCCAGTTAAGGATTTTAACAGCATGATGCTAAAATAGCTTTCGGAACGAGTCTTTCAAACGCTTTGGTTGTGATGTTAAAACCGATAGACTGCAATCCTTCTTAAACACAGTTCTAAACAGATGTGTGACCTAGCATTTATTTAAAATCTTTTAAAGGACTGGGTTTCTGAGCAGTAGGGAACTGGTGTGTTAATAGCTATATAAAAGAGATAGTATATTATGAGAGTTAGTTTGCACTGTTGTATTAAATCCGGCAGTGAATTATACTTTCAGGGAGCCCCTCGGCCAAAATCAGCTATTGAATTTGGTCTCCCAGACGGACCAAATCCGCTAGGAAATCTTTTGTCTCAATAATTATTTTTTATGACTTCATAAAAAAGATGCAAACTTTATTTAACTATGGTTTTAAAGCTTTTTTATCTTGCAACACGCATCTACGAGTGTAAATGTCCACTTAAATGATTTCACAAAATGGTTTGAATTCAAAAGGACGTGAACTTTACTTTTCACTCGTGCTTCAAAATTTAAGGACGCAAACTTTAACGCTGGTTTCAAAGCTCTTTTATCCTGTCACACGCATCTAGGAGTAGATGACCTCACTAAATGTATAAACTTGAAAGGATGCTAACTTCGCATTTCAGCCAAGCATCAAAAATTTACTGCACGCTGAAGTAGCATATATGAACCACAATAGCTTACAAAACGCGGGAATGCATTTTTTTTTCTTTACTGTTTTCACATAAAGCTTAATAATAATTACTTTAAGAATTACCTTATCATTTATAAGTGTTCTATAAAGTCTTGCCCTTGATTCAATCGCTGAGAGAGTCCATAACAGGACCGCTTGTGATCAGAAACGCAGTGCGTCTGCTTGCCATCCAAAAACACTTACTTTGATAAGGCAAGCCTTGCAAATATATTAATTATTGATTACACGACATTTTCTGAAAAGGTTCCAAATCTGCATGGGACCAAATCGCATGGGGACCAAATCTCCTGTTACAGCGGCCACCTCACTCTGTTTCTATCTTTCTATCATCTTTTTAACTATTATCATTCAAATTTATTGGGAAATGTATGTCTGGAAAAACCTTTACTCCGATGTTAAGTTTTCTGTCTAATTTATATGGTTTCCTTGTAACGAGCTCCTAATATAAACTAATTGCGATTCTGAGCCGGTGATTCCACATTATATTGCCGGTTAGTTGGGAGAAAATATATTTCATATTGGCGGAGTGACGCTGGCAATATAATGTGGAATTATCGGTTCAGAATCGCAATTAGTTTTGTATATAATTTTTTCACGCTCGTTAATTCTGAGCCGGAGATTATGCAATATTTTATCTGTCTCTTCCTGACCAAAATGTTAACTGTATGGCGATACTACCATATGCGAACGATCTTTTGTTGGTTCAATATTCAAATGGTTTTGTTTAATCTTTCAGGTATAATCAGCTAACGTCAATTCCTGGATCCCTTGCGAATTGTTCCGGAATAGAGGAATTTAACATCGAAGGAAATGCAGTATCAGAGTTGCCTGTAGGTTCTAAATGACTTTTAAAAGTAAGGTCAAAGATCAAAAGGGTGTGGCGTGGTTGGCGCAGTTGGTAAGATCTCTGCCTTCCGACCACAAGGTCCCCAGTTCGATCCCCGGCTCTGCCAAGATTTGAACTGATT
>JANCMA020347543.1:0-11654 GCA_024336925.2 Zoanthus solanderi | reverse complement strand
GTGTTACAGTTGACTCTTTTTTAACCTGGGAACAGCACATTGATAATATGTCCTCTCAAATTAGCAGTAGACTATGTCTACTTAGGAGAATCCAACCATTTCTAACCTATGAATGTACCCTTCGTTTTTATAATTCTTGTATTTACTCTACCTTTCTGTACTGTTCTAGTGTATGGGGCAGTTGTTCTCTTTCTCTTCTTCTGCGTTTACTTCGGCTTCAAAAACGAGCAGCCCGACTAATTCTTGGAGCCGATTTTGCTCATACATCTGTGAGACTTTTTACTAAACTTTAAGTGGCTGCCCATCTCACTTCTCTTATTAATCTCAGGAAATTTGTTCTTCTTTTTAATATTGTTAATAAACCTAATTCCCCATTGTGCCTTAAAAGCAACTTCAACTTTGTGTCTTCTCTTCGCTCCTCTGGTGTTTCTACTAGAGCCTATAATACTGATCTTTATGTTTTAAGCAGGTGCTGATCAATATTCTTGAGAATACGATCGATAAGGTCAGTAAGAGCAAGTTCACAGGAGCGAGATTTACAAAAACCAAACTGAGAGTCAGAGATAAGGTGATGATCAGAAAGAAAGTTATACAAGGATGTGTGAACATGATGTTCAAGAATTTTGAAGATTATAGGGAGAACTGAAATAGGTCGATAGTTAGAAGAGTCAAAATGAGAGCCTTGAAGAGAGGAGAGACTTTTGCAATTTTCCAGGAGTCAGGGAAGGAGTTTGAAGAAATACTAAGGTTGAAAATTGATGTGAGTGAAGAACATATCGATGGAGCTGATACTTTTAAACAGTAGCCACTCAAACCATCAAGACCTACAGCTTTTTTAGCAGAAAGGTGCTGAAGGCTATTTAAAACAAAAGATGTTGTAATAGGGGGAATAACAAAAGAAGATGTAGGTAAAAGTTTAGAATTAATGAAGTCTCTAAGAGAGTCCCAGTTAGGAGGCGTATTAACAGAATTAAGTTGTACAGATGACGATATAAAAATTATTAGCAAAGTGGGAACTGAATAAGTTGGCAATATCAAAACTGTCATTATATATAATGCCATTAACAGTTAAATGGCAAGAAAAACTTAGAAAAATTTGTTGGAGCTAAATTGCGAATTATTTGCCACAGATGTTTAGGCTTGTCAAGGTTTGACCTAAAAGGAGCTTGAAAAAATTCACGCTTAGATTGTCTAATTAGATAAACAACCCGATTGTGTGCTGATCGGTGCTCATGCCAAAGTAAGTTCAGGCTGAAACTGCCTTTTTACTCTGTGTATCTTCAATGGCATGTGAGTGTTGAGAACACTATTAAAAAGACAATACCATTGTTCCAAAGCTTCATTTACATCTGTAAACATTTTTAATGTATTCCATGGAACACAATCTAAGTCTGACAATAGACTGTCAACATTAAGATTTTTAGTAGAGCGAAAACTTATAGTATTATGTATAGTAGACTTGAACTTGATAGCCTAGTTTTCCAAGATATGAAAATAGGCAAATGGCCATTTAAAGATAGGGACAAAGTGCCAGATTTAAGAATATTACTTTTCCTATTTGTGTAGATGTGATCCAAAAGAGAGTTAGAAATAGGCCTCATCGCTTCGGTTATCAGTTGCTCATAATTTAGCAATTGAAAAAGTTGAATAAATCTGTTGTCAGAGACTGAATTGTCCAATATTGATGTTAAAGTCCCCTAGAATAACAGATTGATATTTGGTGCAGTCAATCAATGTCAGTAAATAGTCCATCAAATCATAATAACTTGCATTTACAGACGGTGGTCTGTTCACGAACGTAAATAAACAAGGTTTTGAGTTTTTAAATTGCAGTAGGCTGATGCTTTCCAAGCCAATCACTTCGAGATTAGTATTTCTTGTGATCAATAAATGAGATGGAACATATACCAAAAGACCACCACCGTTTCCTCCAACTTGATCTTGGTGAAAAGTTTTAAAATCCTTCACTTGAAGTGAAGTGTCAGTCCAAGAGTCATTAAGATGAGTTTCAGACAATCCCAGAATAAAGTTGGGTCTGTTATTAGAAGTACATTTCCAAGAAGAGTTCAACAGCAATTTAATCTTGTAAAGTTTATTTCCAAGTGAGCAAACATTATAATGACAAATTTCAGTGCTTTTCGAGGCAGATCGAGTGAGCCATAATTATTCATTGTATCATCAGGTCCAGGATTTCTAGCAATATCCATATTAATATAGTAATATCAGTAGGTGGATCATGTCCTTGTATGAATAATGATGTAGCACCATGTTTTGACCATCGTATGATTGCTGATCTTGGGTGATAGAAACCATGTTTCAGTAATTTTAAATTTCACGCCAAAGGACACTTGTAAGGATGGATGTTATTTTGATGATCAGTTGCAGGATAAATACATCTAAAGGCCAACAGATTGCCAGGATGATTGATGTTTTTATCTATACACTTGAAATGAAATTCGCATGTAAATAAGCAGGAAAAGGCAATAAAATGCAAAAGATGCAGAGCACGATTGAACATGTCTACCATCTTGTCATGCTTAGATAATATGCTACGCTATGCATTCGCCTCTCTCTTAAAATACAACTTATATACACTGCAGTGCACAGGCGTTTATATTCTTGAAATGATAAGCTACTCCCAAAGGAAAATACTTAAGCATACAGTAATCAGATAAATGTAATTACTTACTCCAACACAAACACTTCCGGTGAAAACAAAGCACAGAAAAGTTAAAGAAATTATCTCTAAAAATAACAGTCGTAATATATTACAATACGCTCATCAAAGCACTTTAGCCAAGATTTAAAAAACTAAGCCAATAAAAGAAAACTAAGCAATACATGAAGTAAAAGTCAAATCCAAAATGACATGCAAAACGTGACAAAATCCTAAGTGTGTTTCATATTATATGACTGAACAACTACTGTGACAAACTCAATTTGGTACGAATTATACATGACGTGTTAAACAACAAAAAAAACTGCTTCCTGTTGCTCCTGATATGCAAATGTAAATTCTATTTGCAAAGCCACAGAACAGAATTACATAAAATAAAATTACTAACACTAAAATAGTGACATGGTCATATAACAGAAAGAAAGCCGATATACAAAGTGCATATGAATAGTTTTATTTTTATAAAACTGTAGATTCTTGCAACAGATCTTGATTGTAATGTGTTATTTGATAGAATATGTGTACTTGCTGCCACTTTCCTGAATGCTTGAATTAAAAGACTATTATTTACATTTGCTAAAGTAGTCACTCAGAAATGTGAAAAAATAGACAAGACAGGGTTCAAAAATTTCACAAGCATCCTGAGAGAGCCAGCTAATTTTAAGACATTGCCAGTGTTTTTTTAATGCCACCACATATAGTCCAGTGGCAGAGTCTGGAAAATAGCAGTTCTGATCAACCCACGGGTCATCAAAGGTTTGACACCAGATTTTGACAGATGAAGAACCCTTGAACAACCCACAGTAGTTTTTGATGTTGAAATGTGGTATAGGATTTGAACTAAAGGAGGTTTTTGTCACACAACCCCCATATCAGCACGCAAACGAGGCTGCCCACTCAATTTTAGCTATTCCTAGTTTTTTACTTTATAGAATGTGTAAAATGGAAAATGAAGCCAACAAACAATGCCCTTTAGTCATATTCAACATTTGTGTGCTGGTAAAGTGTGTCACATGACCAAGCATGTGACCAAATTTAGAAAAAAAAAATTGGGAAATAGGAAATTATTCTGCTGCAAGCATGAAAAACACTCTGCAACTTTGATTTCTATATGGCTTCTATTATCATACACTGCTCCAGTAACTTAATAAACAGCCCTTCAGACAATTAAAGGTCTTTTTAAATGTAAAATTTGGCTTCTTCTCTTTCTTTGCCACTAAAATTTACAACTCTTTAGCTTTTGAAATTATCAAAAATTTTAACTTAACAAAGAGAAAGACAATGTACCTTAGGTTTCAGAATGGCACCAAAACATTGGTTCATAAAGCTTATGTTTCATAGTTATACTTTAATGATGTCTTGACTGTACATTGAGTTTAAGATTTGAAAAATAATTTGACAGTTAAGCTAGTCTACAACCTGCAGTAAACCGTTTGTATTTTGTTGCCCCTCAATCAAATACCTCCAGGGATGACTAATTGGAAATATGTTACTCTGACACAGGACTACTCCCAAAATTGTGTTTTTTTACCTTTTCAGTAATGTAAAACTTAAAACAAATCTTCTAGATGGTTAGAAACACAGAAACAACTTGTAATCATCAGATTTAATAAATAATCTCTGTGATGCTGACCAGTCTGGTCGTATTATTAACTGAGCTATGAAGTAACAGTTTCTAATGTCTCTTATTTAAGATTCAGTCTTAAAATTTATGATAACCAGTAAGAGTTTCCTGGGATGTAGGGACAAGTTTGCATGTCAAATATAATTACAATGCTTGTAAATTGCTAAACTGAGATATTAACTGTTAGCTAATCCTAATTGGAGTTCAAATTATTTTTTTTTACTAAAAGCAAAAGTGACAACCAATGATAGAATCTTATTGCACTAATAATGTGTTAGAATCGATTTAGAAATTTTCTAGTACTATTCAAAATTCCAGTACTACTCAAACAGATTTTTCCTAGATTGCAGTCTTTAACAACTATATATTTATAATGGAAAAGAACTAAGGCACAATTTCCGTACTGGGACGTATTGGGCCCTGTTAGGTTGGGATAAGAATACAAAATAGTTTGTATGCATAATTAAGTAAGTCTCAAAAGACAAAACGGAAACTTCACCCAGGATAAAATTTAAAGCAATCGATATCCGCCACAGCACAAAGAGAATACGATTTTCCTAGATTTTTCTACGCACCCATCCCTTTACATATAATTCATTTTAAAATGAATTGATTGTAGTCTTTTCCTGTTATTTTTTTATAAAAACCTAAAGTTTGACTTTTTGATGCGACTTCGTTGCTTTGCACTTTCTCACACATACAAGTGCGCAAATCTTCCAAAGACAAACGTCAAGTTTCATCAATCGCATTTTGAAAATAAAAATATCATGAAGTCAAGATCTCCGTAGCTGGAGATAAATGAATATAAATATTTCCTTGGTTTTAAGAATGTAAGTGGGAAAACAGTTGAAACCACTGAAATTATACCACAAATCGCAGATTCATGTTGCACAAAGCGCGCGCGAAGCGGAATAGATGAAATATGTCATTGACATATACAAAGAATAATTGACAAATTCGAACAACGTTCAAAACTCGAAATTCAGATCGAGCTATCAAAAGCACTAGAAGATAAAAATTTTAGGTCATAAAGAGGAAGCGCTGGGTTATTTGCTGCTTTGGAAGCTTGCAAATTTTTTGATAACGGCTTCACAAAATATGACAGATAATTTTTGGAAATAATTGTTTGTTTCTTGAAGCGACTCCCTTGAAACTGTTCGACAAGTTGTCCCAGTATGTATATTCCTAAATTGAATTACACTTAAAATGTTAAGGGATCATCACTGACCATAAACTGAACAAAAACTTACCGTCACTTCCACGATCTCTACATCATCCATTTTCTTGCACACCTTCCTCGATGTGTTGGATTTCAAAGGCTGGCGGGAAACTCATTCCCAGGATGCAACACAAGTAGACTTTTACCTAAGTGGGGAGGGTTGCAGTTTAAAAATATAAGTATTAAATTTCAGAAGCGAATAAAGTATTTTCTGGAAATCAAATAAGCTTTACTATCGCAAATAAACTTGAAAAAAAAGATATTTGAAAAATATAGCAGTTCAAAGCTGTTTGACATACGACAAAGGACAGACCACAAAATATTGTAGTACCCCTCCCACACTACAAAAAGGTAAATATTTGCACCGGCTAGCAACGAACCCAAACAACATGGCCCGCGGAACAAAGGCAATTTAGAGTGTTCGAATCAGGAAATCAAAATAAAAAGTTTTTTAGCGCTAACGATCGGGGAAAATATTTCAAAATTTATTTGTAATGGAAGGTATTTATGAAGTTTCATCGTCCGAAAAAGTTCGCACTTTGGAGGAAGATTTGCGGAAAGAACTTAAAGAGCTGCAACATGAAATCGAAGAAGGAAGCCATTTAGATTCTGGTTCACAGAGAACTTTCGGGTGAGTTGAAATAACTTTACTTTTAACCCTAATTTCAACAATTTGCTTTGAGATCTTATCATGAAATGGCCTCCTGAAAATTTTGTGACTAAGATAAATTATTTTTATTGTCTTTATTTGGGAGTAACTACAAAATTCCTCATGTTTTGGCTAATTATAAAACTTTACTTAACAAACTAAAATGCAAAATTAAATAAGATCTGCGCTTTCCCTGATATACAAATCTTTTAAATGCTATTCACTCTGTAATAAGAATAGTGAAAATTTTATTTACGTCAGATGAAGATGGAGTTGTAAAAAGTATAAAATGATTGTGCTTTCGACCAATAGCCGGTAGCAAAGTTATCATTTTCATTAAACACTAATATAACAGCTACCTTGAATCGTTAATTAAAAATACATTTACATTAAACGATGTTACAGATGTTTTCAATGATTTTCTAGACGTTATTTCATAAAATGGTGAAAGAGAAGTGCTTGTTTAAATGACTAGAAGGTAGTAACCGAGCTTAGCAAAATTAATGCGGGCTAAACAACTGCAGAACAAGTGTCTTTGAGTTGTTGTAACTCAATCACAAAAAAGTCCTTGGTGTTTTATCTCTTAAATTTTGTGTTTCCTTCAGTCAAAAATGTATACCTCTGTTTGTATGATAAATAAAATATTAATAACAGATTGTTAAAGTCAGCGTGATTCAGTAAAATTACTGGACAGTGACAAAGAAAATCAGTTTGATTCAGTAAAATCACTGGGGGGTTTGCTCGTGATGTGTATTCTTTGCATTCTCAATTTGCCAAAGTTTTGATGAGACCTCAATTTAAATCTAGCCACACATGTACAGGCAGACCATTCTGTGGCTGAGACATGAAGCGGGTGGACCCAGCCAGATTTGGCCAAGGCCTGCCGTTGGAGGACCCCCATTAGTGTCCGTGCTTGACCAAAGTCACTTGATGTGACTAGTTTCTACTATTTTCAAGTGGCTTGTACTTCTACTAAAGTTTTTAACTTTATTACACTCTTTACTGTAAATAATGTCTCAAGAGTGCAATAAATTCTTGTTGTTGTTGTTGTTATATATATAATTTATATATATATATATATACACCACTGACTGGTCCCAAGATTAGGTTGTAGGCTCTTCTTAAGCCCACAATAATCATCAATTATAGATGACACATGGTGTGATAGTACTAGTAGCAAACCTTGGCCTGCAAGACAATATTGGTGCTAGGCATCATCCCTTTTAAAATTAAATTTACCATAAATAAAAGTGTTCCTGAATGCTAACAGCATGCATGGACAGACTTTGTTTTTTGACCTGTGAGCCTCATCACAGGAGTGTAGATACTTGTTTTAACAGACGGAAATGTGGACATCATAGACGTCATTACAGCCAGAAAAATCACGTTCACGAATGGGTTATTTTCCTGGCTCCCAGCTATTATCTACATTTCTGCATTAGCATGGCACAGTTAACAAACAGGCTTGGCCTTAGATTCCCATACAATATAGAAGATTATATTATGTAGTTAATTTAATGCATTGGCAAGTGTATTGCTGCATTGATTAGGGACATAGATGTAGCTGATAATATACTAGGGAGATTGAGTTTGGTTTGTGTCTTGCCCAGAGATCCAAATTTCAAGATGTAAATGAAATGATCAAAAATCTAAGAATAGACTATAGACTAGATAACAAACTAACTATTTGCAAAGAGTTGGTCAAGAAAGCCAGCAGTGAACATGAGAGGCAGTGGTATGATTATTACAATGGGATTATAAATAATATGTTTCACTAAAAGGAAATCATACACACACTTCATTTCCAAGAAACTATAATGGTAATACCTCTAGAGCCTGGGTTCCTCTGGTGAAAGGGGAACCCAAACAGCTAACTGACCCTGGAAACAAGACATTAAATTTGAGATCAGGACAGACACACATGTTTTGAGAAAAAGTTGGAGTTTAAAGTGAAGGGCAAGAGGAAGCGAGGACGACCAACAAAGATGTGGAAGATGTAAGTGGAGAAGAAGAGCAAGAGTGTTGGTTTGGAGGAGGAGGATGCCTTGAATTGAGCGAGATAAAGAGTGGGAATTGGAGAGATTGCTGTTAGAGTGGGGTAAATCTGGCCACACATGTTTACGGGGATAAACCCGGATCAAAACTGGATGATGATGATATTATATAAAATTGATATAACTGACATTCTTTGACATATTTGTTTCAGGTCTGTGCCAATTCCAAAAGATGTTGATCATTTTAGAAGGGAAAGAAAATTGGCTCTAAATAAGGCCTTGCAGGTTAGTATCAATGATTACTGACTGCCTAGGTTAACTAATCCATTTTTCTGGTAAAGTTTGGAATTTTCATGCAGGCCTTGAACTCTCTAATTTTAGGGGCACTGCCATTTTGACCTCAAGATTTTTGCCAAAAATATGGCACCAAGGCAGTTGTTCAAGGGCACCAAGGCCATACAAAGCACACAGGATTTGTTAGTGTTCTTTATTTGACACCTCAATATAATGTAATTTAATTACTTTCAACTCATTCAAGTGATGTTAACAGAATTTAAATACCCTATGTTTTAACACATATTTCATAAGGCATGGTGGCACCAAACAGAAAAGGGGCAGGCCAGTTGTGGCTGAAAATCATGTTACACAATTCTGGGGGAGTTATGGCACTGGCCAGGGGCATCCACGACAAATGCCGTGTGGGTGTCGCAGATTTCAAGCCCTGTTCATATTGTGATAAAATTTGCTTCCTATAAGAATATATAGAATAGGATAACAGCCAATGGGAGTCTCTAATAATTCTACTGCATCCTCATTGGAGTCACAAATGGTGTTGCTGTTTTCTAGAGAGTGTTGGACAGGTTCACAGAAAAGGAAGGTCTGAAGGATATGTTCCCTTACCTTACAGCACTGAAACCTCATTTTGAATGAAAGCAAAACAGTGGAATCTAAGTGGTCAACCAATTTACTCAGTTTCTGTGTGGTATTGGCATCATCATCCCAGATCAAGAAAGACTGCCGTCTCAAAGAGTTTCCTTCTCCAGAGAATCCTTGATCCCTCAAAAGAGTTGTCTGGATGTTTGCATACCCATGCAAAGTGGATATCCAACGTCTTCGACAAAATGTAGTTTTTATTACAAGCTACTAAATTTTCTTTATATGAAAAGGCTCTGAATGCATTTACAGTGCTTAAGGAGCTGTAGGAAGCTTCCCTGCAGTCCATTGATGAAATCTTTCTTTTATAGTAGAGCATGATGCTTCAGGTGTCGCTCACTCTGCTACATTGAACCAGGGGGGCCAACATGTTGCATTCATGTCCTGGACACTCCAAGGCAGTGAGCTGCATTATCATGCTTTTGAAAAGGAAGCAATGTTTGAAAATGGCACCACATCCTTGCACTCAAAACTGATCAACAGTCAGTAGCTTTCATGTTTGACAACAGAAAGCACACAAAAGCCAAGAACAACAAAATCCAGCACTGGTGGCGCGAACTAGCCTCCTTCAGTTAAACTGTGAAGTACCCCCCAGGAAAGAACAATGTTGATCCAGATTCATTTACCTGGGCATTCACGGCTTCTATGCAGAAAACTAGCCTGGGTGAAAGTCACACAGCACTTTGCCATCCTGGCATCACATGAATGCTACACTTTGTAAGGTCAATACTCTAACCACTGAGTCTGTGATGAACTTAAAGCACAATTTTCTTGACCAGAGCAAGGAGTTCTCATCAAAGTTTCACAACCAATGGAGATACTCAACATCGACTTCAAGGGGCGACTACCCACTGTTACTCACAAACCTTACATACTCACAGTTGTGGATGCATACTCGCATTTCCCATTTCTTTGCATGTCCAAATATGCATTGCACGACAGTTATCAAGTACCTGGAACAAATATTCACACTTTGAATGCTAGGGCTTATACACCCAGACAGGGGCTTATCTTTTCTGTCACAGAAAGTCAAAAACTACTTATCACAACGAGATATTGCTAAAAGCAAGACAACACCCTATCTATCATCTGATAGGTAATGGCCAAATTGAGTGCTATAATGGCATTATCTGGTAGGCTGTTTGTCTGTCCCTTAAATCAGCAAACCTGCCTGACTTCATATGGGAGATAGGACTTCCAGATTTACTTCATGCCATAAGATCTTTTCTCATCACCTCCACCAACACAACTCCACATGAGGGGTTCTTCAACTTTCAATGTTGCTCATGGTACTTTGCTTCCTACATGACTCCAATTACCTGGACCAGTGCTACTTCAGCAATATGTTGACCAAGGAGAGCTGAAACAAGCCAATCCAACCTATGCACGTGTAAAGTGCATGGATGGAAGAGAATCAACCATCTCCCTCTATTAACATGCCTACAAGCAATTGAGCAAAGCCCCCAGTCAAACACTGAATTGCTGGAGCCTGCCTCCATCCTCATGGATCCAGCAGCTGTTGAAATCAGAGGTTCATCCATCGCATGTGAAGATCCCACAAACCTGATTCAGCTCCATCACCCGTTCTAAGACACTCAGCTCATGGGATTAAGTCACCATACTGGTACTGGTAGTAGGACATTGAAGAGTAGACTCTTAACTGCTTTCACCTGTTAGCTATATTTTCAAGGGAGGGAGAATGTTGTAACAATTGTTTTATTTTTTCAATGAACTTAGTAATTAGCCAAATAATAGTTAAAGTTTGTATAATCAATGTATTGTCAAACTTTTTTTAAAAGTTTTATTTTATTTAGAGAAGGTCGTTGATTTGCTAGAAAAGGTCCTGAAAAGTCATGGAAAAGTTCTTGAATTACATATCCAGTAGTGGCAACCCTGATTATCAACCTTTAAATTTGAATATTTAATAATATATTTATCACTGGAACATTAATTTTTTTAAAGACTAATGTAAAAGGCAATGTGTTGTGGTTCAAATTTAATCTTTGGTTTAAATTTTTTTTAAACCAGTTTAAAATTTTCCAACCAGTTTAGAATTTTCAAATCAGTTTAAAACTTTGAAACTAGATATGATGAATTTTTCCTAACTAGTGTTTAGAAAAGAAAATATTTGAGAACTTGCATCAATTGCTTATGTGGCCTAGTGGTAGTGATAGTTGACTTGAAATCCAGAGTATATGAATTTCTATACGTATAGAGGTTCAAATCTTGGTGAGTACAAATAAAACTTAGTGAAAAAAAATGTGGTTGATTGACGTGTGTGGGGGTGGGGTGCAATAGTTGGGTTAGGGGTGTAGTGTAGGTGGGAAACGGGGTTAGGGTTAAGGTTAGGGTTGGGATTAGGGTTAGGGTTGGGGTTGCGATTGGGGTTAGGGTTCGAGGTTAGGATTAGGAGAACTGGAAGAGAAGTGGGGAAAAAAGAAAAAAGAAAATACAAGAAAAGCAGAAAATGTTTTTATTCAATTCAAAATAGATAAAACTAAAAAAAAAAGTTAGAATTTTTTCATTCATTGGAAAATTCTAAACTGGTTGAAAAATTT
>JANCMA020347438.1:0-11654 GCA_024336925.2 Zoanthus solanderi | reverse complement strand
CCTTACACTTCTAGCTGAGCAGACAAGTTTATAATTCTGACGCCTCGCAACCTCAGCCTCTTGGCCTCGGTTGCTCGTTGTCAATGATATTTCTCAAGAATACCTAAATTGCATCACTTCGATACAGTTGAGTACGTAGAATGCACTTTATCAATATATCTTCCTAATGATTTGGTATTGTATCTATAAAAGTTAGATAAAATGAGAAGAGGAAACTAACCTTCTCACAGGTCCACAATTTATTAAAACGTTTCGCAAATCTGCCTTATTCAGTCAAAAAGTTAAAAACACGCAGTTAAAATCTAAAATAAAATGGACTAAGCTACATTGGATTATACTGAGTATATATAGAGCTAAAACTAATCATAATATGAATGAGCAACATTAAAAATAACCATAAACAACAATAAATAACTGATAGTTGCTATCTAGTTAAGTTACTCCGCATTATTTGCGTTTATAATTGCGTTTTTTTTAAATCGAAATTCACAACTTCAATTGAGCCCAAATGGCTGCAAGGTGCCCATTGGGTCTCCCAGTATCCTTCGCGCGTTAACAAAATTTTTTTGTCTCCGGTGGTATTTTGAACACTTTCAAAAGCAATAAAGCTAAAATCCTGGAGATCGTGAGGGATTTCTAGTGCACTAGATTTTTTATTTCTGAGCATAATTGATTTACGATTCCGGAATATGACCGTAGAAGGATTTGCAGTTGAACCAACATATTTGGAATTTACATTTATCGCAAGAAGCTAGATGTACATCCGAGTGTTTGTTTTGTTTTGTATAAGTGTCCGGTTTTACTGCCTAATTGTTGAATGTGCATTGTGTTGTTTTTATGTGCATTGTTCTTAGTATGATAATTTCAATCGCCTAGCCCTTGTTACTCACCATTGCATTGAACATGTAATGATCATATAACTATGCGTTTTATTCTAACTCACAAAGACCTGATTGTGTTGTCGAGATGAGTAAAAATCTGAAATCAAGTAAGCTAAGTTTACGGTATATTCTTCTATTTATACTAACTTCGCTAATTCCATTATTTACAAGTAGTAAAATTACCCAGGGGTGATTCTAAGACATTTGAATAAAAAAGTAAAATGGTTTTCAAATAGAATTGAACTAGCTTGTCGAGCATCTCAACAAATCTGATCTTATAGTTAACTCGTTTCTTTGAACAAAATTCATAACGTTCGTCAAGCCCAATAAATGGCTGCAAGGTGAGAATTTGTGCCCATGGTCAGTAGCCCTCCCGCGTAAGAAGAATTCATGCATTGTTCTTAGTATAATAATTTCAATCGCCTAGGCCTTGTTACTCACCATTGCATTGAACATATATGTATAATAATAATATTGTAAGGCTGCCAACACTGTATAAATCTTTATGTAATAAAATGTAATAAAATATATATATAGTTTATATAAATGTGTGTAACTTAAAGATGACAAATTTTGCAGTCCACACATTTGTCGTTATCAATAAGTTCAGAAAAATTCATTTTCCTTATGATGTTCTTAAAGGACGAAATAAAAAAAGCATTCCTAACGTTACTTTGTAGTTTCGACTATAAATACGGCCCGAAGAATCTAATTGAGTGTTATTACCATATGTGGTAGTTCTTACTCCAGGTATAAAAAAGTCACTGTTTCTTAAGTTGTATCTAGATGGCGAGGAAGTAAATAATTAGGCCACATTCTGAGGAACTAGATTGTTTTTGACTTTAAACATAAATATCGCTATGTCCTGTAGACGTCTATTATGTAAGGTCGTTAGTTTTGCTCTGATAAGAAGTTCACTATATGGCAAATTCCAGTCACAGTAGACTGCTCTGAGTCCTCGTTCATTTACGCGTTCCAGTTTCTTGCTGTCACATTTCCTGCAAAAGTGCCAAGAGATTCCTCCGTATGTCAGATAGGGAAGAACTGCTGTTTTGTAGATCTGCAACTTTGCTTCAACAGGGATAAGCTTACGTAACCGCATCAGCACTCCTATTCGTATACTTGCTTTTTTACTCATGATGGAAATGTGCTTCGAAAAGGTAAGATCGTCATCGATTGTCGTCATCGACTGTTTAGTCGATCGCAGAAGTAGGAGTTCATCAGGCTCAGTAGACAATATGTTTCAAATTATCTATATATTGTTAAATATCAGTTTTTCTTAAAATTATGTTACCTGCTAATGTAGTACGATGCAACCTATGAAAATGTTAAAGAGTCACCAGCAATAGCTGGACTACTAGGTTGTCTTCTATACTTAGGTACCTACCAATAGGCATGCGTGCACTGTTCTAAAGAAGCTTCGAATTGATGTTTCCACGCCCCTTCTACCTCCACGTCGGATACCTTTTGTAACAAAAAGTTACAGATACGTATGTGAAGCCACTTGACGCCAGCCGTTGTGAAACAATGATACACCTCATTGTAGTAAATAGTTAACAATCCCCCGATAGTGGTAAAAAATAAGTGAATAAAGCATTTGTTTTGATGTTTCCTAAGTTAGTTGGATGTGAAATTAAAAGAAATAATTTATCCTTTGGATTGGGCCACGCTTGTCATATAAAAGTTACATAAATGCTTTTGTTTACAGTAAGAACTATCATAATTTGCATTACCCAAACTACACGAAATATTAAAAAGGAGCGTCCTTTTACACTAAATGTCATAAATGGAATGCTGCATCGGTGTTTCTACAGAAACAGTTTTACAAATAGATAGGTTTAACACCGTGTACGGTGTGACCTTCTTTGTGTGACCTTCTTTTCCACCTAACCTAACACAGCTTTCCAACCTTATCTATATTGGTTATCTGCCGCGTGGCAGGTTTAGCGTCACACATGCCATCCATCCCGATCTTCAACCCTATGTTTGACCTCTCCATATGTTTCTGTTCTATTGTTTATTCTGTGTATTCATAATGTATTGACGAACGCCATGGAACTAATAATGAAGGTCGTTTTCCGTTGCCTTCCTTCATCGCAGTACAGGGGTCAAACCAGGGTTACTGGTCTGCCTCGTGTTATTCTGAAGTCGCCGTTGACCAGCGGTAAATGAGTACCAGCGTCTGCTGGGAGCTAACCTGCGATGGATTATTGTCCCATCCAGGGGGAGTCAAAGACTCTCTTCCGCTTAACACTACAGAAACCAGAGATAAGCGTCGGCACCATTGGCCACCTGGCTCGTAAAAGATTTTGCTATCTCCATTCAACTGTATTCAAGTGAGTCAAAACAGTTTTAAAGTTAACCAGAAACTACTGGCACGTTTAATCATTCTCAACGCCAAAACGAAATTTATTTGCAGCAAGGTGCCCGAAATATTAAGGTAGATCTAAATTTCCACAAACTATAATTAAATACCAACCGCACATTTGAAAATAAGTAACTTCAAAAACACTACAATTAACGAACCAAACTTCAAAAAAAGATCTTTTTGTGGAACCTTTCTTTGAAGCAATCTTCAAACACAAATATTTTCGAACAAATATTTAAGATTTTTTTAGCACCCAAAAGGAAGAATCTGGGAAAGTTAAAGTCCTTTTCTTGAAAAAAATAATAAAAGGACCCGCAGAAACCCTGTTTCAGCATCAACCGCTTATAATAACTTCGTACCTTCCTGTAACGTTTTTTCAAGTCGTCAATTAGCTCTTGTTTAAGATTACATCCCGTGTGTGGGCGGTACACAGTACAATCCTTTTTCTTTTTTCCTCTTGTTGTTGTTTGAACAAAGATTGCCATCTTCTTGCTATTTCGGCTCTTTAAAATAATTAAATTGGCAAAATAGATGAGAACACAATATATAGAAACCTTGTAAACAATTTCTCTATGGGCAGAAAATGGCAATCTAGGAGTGACAGTTGAAAATATAGAGCTTATGAAAACTACCTAAAACGACCGCTCTCACCGAAATTACAAATAAATTAAAAGGCAATTAGAGCCAGCTCATTCATGTAATAAACAATAACATTAAAGTCTAATTATTAAATCATACATTTTATATCAAAATGTATTACAAAGTAAGAAAAAGGAATTATAGCCAATTTTAAAATAAAAAAAAGAAAGTAAAAAAACTAAAATAAAAAAAGGTTAGTACGGGCCTCAAACTAGGTCTATGCACCGAAAGTCAAAAGTTCTACCATGTAGACACGCCCGCAGGACACTTTCACTTCCGTCTAAGGTCCACAATTACGTTGCACTCCTTTGATTTTTGTTCACGAAAATTTGCTCACGCTGATTTCGCCTCTGCTACCAGGCAATCATTCACGCACATACGCGCAAAAACGAGTTCAAAAGGATAAGTTTGAAAAGGAACCACTAACTCTTACAGCTTTGAGGTCACTGAACTAGGTTAGGTACGTAATTTAAATTACAGAACATGAAAAATGCCTCAACGTGGTTTGAATTCGAATACACTGAGTGTAACACAGCTTAGAAGCTTACCTACAACAGTGGTAAAAGCTAACTTAAAACAGGTGCACATTCGAAGTAGCTACTGAAGACTTAATAAACATACAAAGAAATTGCTGCCAAACGAAAACATAAACCAAGCATAATTTCCAACATAGCTTTACTATATATAATAATATTAATAACTTTATTTCAAACCATGGAGTAAATTCATCTAATTATCTAAAATCTAAAAATATTTAAAATGAAGAAAATTATTTGCTAAAAACTCTAAAAAACATTTCCTTTTCGCTTTAAAAAAGCATTTCCTTTTCGCTCTAAAAAAGCATTTCCTTTTCGCTTCTGGAGTCTTTACTTACCTGATGTGACAAATAGAAACCATCATCTGGGTTCTTACAATTAGCGGCGAGTTGCTGTGCTTGTTCCCACATCATTCCTCGTTCAACACTCACCTGTTCAACAAGAGCACACCTCGACTTTACAATTTACTTATCGACAAATACCTTCGTTAATCCAAAAGTTAGACAATAGACCATTTCACAGTTCCTGCAAGATAACCAAGCTTCGACATGAAAGCGAGACGAAGGTTGACCTCGCACAGTTAGAAAAGTGGAAATAACAGACATGCTAATAAGTTTCTTTCTTATGATAGTTATTTTCACTCCTCTAACTGTGCCACGTCAACCTTCGCCTCGGTTTCATGTAGAGGCTTGGTTACCTTTCAGGAACTGTGAAATGGTCTATTACATGAAGTGGAAACACGAGAGTTTCGACTAATCTTACTGTCTTGAAAACTATTCTCATTGAAATTTTCCCTACCTCTGAAGCTAAACCTAAAGCTAAACTTAAAAGTTAAACGTTACTAATTTCAATTCCAACCCGAAAACATGAAAAAGGACATGGAGGGATTCTAAATAAACTCGCTTCTGGGGTCTGAAATCAAACACTAATCAAATATATCACTGAAGAAGGTTTTAAAACCCCAAAACTGTCATCGAGCACATCCCAAAACTATACAAGCAACCCACCGAGAACCTTAATTTTTATTAAACTCAACTTAGCTTAGCTTGTTGTTTATCACCCCCACTGGGATACAGGCCGTCGACAAGGTTCCTTTAATTGCCTCTGTCCTGGCCTAGACGCTCCTGCTGCCTCCATGCTTGGCCCATCTTCTTGACATCTGTGTCCAGATCACGTCGTCATGTGCTTCTCGGCCCATCTCTCTTCCTTTTTCCCTGGGGTTCCAACTGAAGAATTGTCTCATGACATTGATGGCTGCCTTACGCAAGGTGTTATCCACCTGCAGCGACGTTGCTCCCACTGCCTTCTGCTTTGTTCGCTGCCATAGTTCTTCATTACTGATGTTACCAGGCCACTGTATGTGGAGGCAAATATTAATGAATTTCTGGATCCTCTTGGTCACTGTTATGGTGGTTCTCCATGTCTTGGCTCCATATAGGAGGACCGACTTCACGATGGTGTTGAAAAGCCTGGTCTTGTAGTTGACTGACAGGTCTCTTGAACCTCAGATCTTCTTGAGCTGCAGGAAAGCTACCCTAGCCATTGCTGGAATGTTGTCAGGTCCAGCTGCTTTGTCTGACTTCAGCAGCTTGAGGGCATTCCTGATCTTTCCTGATCTCATCCTTGCTGGGCAAATTGCAGTCAATCGGCAGGTCCTTGTCAGCAGCTGGAGTGTCTGATGCGTCCTGGGGAGCTGGTCAGTTCAGAAGCTCCTCACAGTACGTATTTCCTCCATCTATTCCTTTCCCCTCTTCACCTGGAATGGCCTTTCCATTTTTGTTTTTCACTGGCCTCTTGCGTCTGGAGAACTTTCCAGAACTTCTTAGTGATGGTGTAGAGGTCCTTCATATTTCCATGCTGGGCACCTTCCTCTGCCTCTGTGGCAAGCGCGTCCATAGAGTTCCTTTTGTTTGCTCTTATACTGTTCTTTGCGATTCTTGCATAGGCCTCCCGAGCTCTAGCTTTCTCTGCTTTGGTTTCCTTGCTCTAATAAGTATTGCTTTCTTCTTTTCCTGTCTACGATCGTTTTCACGTAGCCAGCTGATATCCAATCCTTATGACTGCGTGTCTTGTAGCCTAGCACCTTCTGACAGGTTGAAGTCACGGTCTCTTTCAGTGCCTTCCATTGCTCGTCTATGGTCTCCTCTTCTAATATCTCCTAGAGAACTTCAACCTGTTGGTGAGAGCCAGTTGGTACTCCTGCAGCTTGCCTGTGTCTTTTAGAAGTCCTGTGTTGAACCGTTGGCGGTGGTGTTGGCCTGTCTGCCCATTCCAGTTCCTCTTAAGCTTAAACTTAAGTCTTTCTATATATTACTAAACTTAACGGACGAATGTAAAATTTAAACAAACCTTATTTGTCCTATTTTTCTACGTAGTAGTCGAGAGTTCAACTAAATGATGTTCTACAACAGGATAACGCAGCATTTGCCGTATGAAGGTTAAAAGTGCTAATGAAATGAAATCCAAAATGTCCTTTCTGAACTGCCTTCATGTTTCCGTGTCTATTTTGACAAATCTACATCAAAAGTACACCAATATAGTATCAAGAAGTATTAAAAAAAAGGTTTCAAAGGTTTCAAAGGTTTCAAAGATAAGGTCCAAATTGTGACAAAAGTCTGGTGCGGTGCGCCTCTGAAAGAAGCAGCAGTATTACCCATTGTGACGTCACATGATTTATAGCGGTGTTGCACATTCCTAGCTAAGGCGAAATAAAGTGATTCTGAGGAAGCTGCCCTATATGTCATTTTCAGATGTACATTCTGAGAAAATTTAGGCTTCAGGATAGTAAACGTCATCTCACCATTTATCGTATTTATATAAAGTGAGAATGAAATTCTATGCCGGTACTAAACTCCTCTTGATCTTATTGGAAGTGGGAAAATCTAAAACTGTTAAAAAAACATCCCAATTTACCGTGTGTAGCTGAGTTGTTGCTACGCCCGATATTGCGCTTTCAACAAACGTCTGTACATTCTGTTCGCTTACATCTTCCCCGTGAGATCCGAGATCTATTGAGAGATAGAATTGGATTTAGACTTGGAATACAATTTTAGGCCTGAACCGTTGTATTCTGATAGCACAAGCGTACTAGTATTAAATTTAACTCAATGAAGTGGCTACTAAGGCACAAGTCCTCTGATGGCTGACTAGCGCTCAGTTGTTCAAAACCTGATTAGCGCTAAACAAGGATTAAATTTTGGTTAACTTTAACCCCGAGTTAAGCAAAAATTCAAGGGGTGATTTCTCCTCTAAGAAAAAGTCGACGATTCTTTGAGTGCTGTTTGGATTTTCAAAGAAAAAACCTGTCAGGTCCGGAATTACAGCTTAAATTATTCCCTGTAAGATTGGAAACAAGGACATTGGTTAAAGATTTAACCCTCGGTTAATGCTAATCGACTGTTGCCCTGGTGTACAGTAGGAAACAAAACCATGGGTTAAATATTTAACCGTAGGTTAGTGCTAATTGGCTTTTGAACAACTGGGCCATGGTCTTATTTCCATCTTATACAAACGAATTTGATCTGTAAATTTGGGATTACCCAGTTTTTTCCTAGGGAAATCTGATTTTTTTTTGTAAGAACTATACTCTTTTCCTTAGAGAAGCAATTGCTGCTGTAATTTTTGCTAAACCCAGGGTTAAATTTAACCTACCTTTGAACAACCCAGCCCAGAAAGTCAACTTTGTGGTTTCCCAACAATTATGATCAAACTTTTCAACCTAGAGTTTATTAAGCTACGTGCTGGACAAAAAAATAGTTAGAAATCGTTTCGACGTCAACCATGCTGAATAATAACTTTCCATTGCTTTGCATCCAGATATCCAGAGCTTTTAATGTTGTATTTCATTGAAAGTTATTAAAAAAGCAAAAACTGTGAACATTTTTTCTTGAAGAGAGGTAACTCACCTAAAATACCTTCATCCCAACGTCCACTGTTTTTGGCTTGTTGTATGACAGCCGCCAAGGTATCCATGAAATACCCAAACAATCGGTTCTGAAGCTCGACTTCAATGCCGAGAATTCGGTTTAAAAAACGAGACATGTTTGTATAATCTGAAATGTTTTTTAAAAAAATATGCATTACACAAGAGCATTTTGATTAAGACAAGAAAAGATAATCCGGTCTAGACCGTTTACATGGATTAAAGATATCTCTCCAAAGAAGAAAGTTGTTATTCACTTGCAAGTTGTAATTTTCTCCTTGACTGGTATTTATCTAATTGTTGATTGAAACCTTTCTTGATATTCCTAGCCTGTGATCCCTTCTCTAGAATTAGGAACAGTATTCCTATATAACCTAACCCATATTTATGTATTTGGGATAATTTACAATAACATCCCTTATAGAAAGGATATTCCTCTTTGGAGATATCCCTATCCTTCATTCTTTGACATGCAACGGTTATAATTTACATCCTACATAAAAAAGATATTCCTATTAGGAGAGATATCCCTATTCTATCATCTATCCTCATGTATAAAGGAATAACTTACACAACTAGGATTTCATTTTAATTAGAAACGATATCCTTCTTATAAGGATATCTAAACCCAACGTAAGAGTTCTTAACTTCTCGAGTATATAATTTATCTTTGATGTAATCCAAATGTCCCAAATCAGATGCTCCCTTGCATTACATCAATCTGGATGAAAGCATGGTTTAATTGCCTAGGGTGTTTCCCAGGATTCCACGAGTGAGGTCAACCTCTATTGGGAAGACGTTGGCATCCTTTAGAACATTATATGAGTCCTGGTGGTACTTCGTAATGGCAGCAATTAAACGTTGTAGCTGACACACTATGTCTTGAACTACCAACGAAAAGAACATTTTCGTTAATAACTTCTTTTAGAATGGATGAAAACACACACATTTAATCCCATGATTTGGGTTTGTTGTGATGCTGCAAAATGTTAAAATATTGAGTATCCTAAAAGTGTACACAGCTATAAATCAAAAATGTCTGGTGTTTTTTAGACTTAATGACGAGTTTTACTTATAATGGGCAACAATATTTATTCATCACAATGACCATGTAATCAGAGTAAATAACATCATAATCACACTTCCTATCACTCAGTCAATGATGTGCATGTAGCACGAAAAACAGAAAAATCCTATTAAAAATAATGTGACTGACACAATCACTACACACAATTCATTTCTGTTTTCAAGTATTCTTGTAATTTGTCATAATAACGAACCTGAGAACACCAAAAAACCTAAATAGCTCAACAAACTACCTTCTTACCATGTTTCTGATCCAAGAGTTCTAATTTAATAAGTACATCTTGTCTTAATTTTGCAAATCTTTCTCTTGCCAGCTGTCTACACCGTAATACAACTCTAAAAAATGGGGAAAAATAATAGAAAAAGCTGAAAAAGGTAATCAAAGAATATCTAAATTTTATGTTGTCTATTAGCGGATTTATAAACACAGCTATACTGTTATTGCAAGTGGGATAGTTATGAGATGCTAACACAAACCAAACGAGTTCTGACTTATTATGGGCTATTCAGGATCTATTCAAGGTAATTTGAGGTTTTTTAATGGCATAGAAAATTAGCATCAATTTCTCAACTGATATGTACAGTATATCTGGATTTTAAAAGAACTGTTCAAATAATTATAACAAACATCGACACTTGAATATTCACCTCATACGCCGCTCGTCCCGTTTTGTAACTGATACTCATTTTAACAAAATATTATTTTAAATACTTCCATCATCAACTTTAAAACATTGACTAAACTGCTTTTGGTGTATACCTGTAATCATAGTTTCCAGTTTCCACTCGGTAAAGGGATTCATGTAAGGCCTGGATGAGCATAATTTAAACAGTTATTAGCAACAAAGTTTATTAACAATTCCTAGTAATGAGACACTTAAACATGCTTTTGCCATGCTTCAAAGGTTGTAATTGTTGTTTCAGTTTTTAAGCAGGTCTACTTGTCAAAATACTCAAAGATGACGAGCACTACAAAATTGTTTTATATTTTAACAGTTAATACTGATATATTTGCATTGTAGACAACGAGACGCAATAAAAAGTTGATTTTTTGGTGATCATTACTGTGAGCAGTATCAGAAATAACTGAACTCATTTAGTTTTTCCTTTTGAAGACAAGTAATTTATGTCCATCTCAAGTTGGAACGAGGTTGGCAAACACAAAAAGGTAAAAGGTTTGGCACTGAAGGCAAACAGAGATTGTCAAATTTTCTAGTGTGACATTTACAGCAATAACTAAGGCTGTTTTTCTTTAGTACTTCCATCACTGTGCCATCCTTGTTGCTTACATTTGCATGTAATTTCTCCCTGAAGGACAGGAAGCCTTCTTCAGAACTGAGGGAGTGTTTGGGCCTTGATAGCATTACGAACTGCATTAGAAGAGGCAGATGGAGGTAGTTTGGCCATGCAAAGAAATGCAGTGATGAAAGCGTGGTGAAGAAATGCAGAGATATAGTTGTTGAGGGGCAACAAAGAAAGTGTAGACCTCGATAGACTTGGTACCAAGTTGTAGATAGGATTTACGATCTCTGAAAATTGATCATGATCTGCCACAAGAGTGAACTGAGTGGAAGATTACCATTATGAAACCTGTCTAACCCATGCAAGCATGGAAAATAGGCATTTAAAATGATAATGAATGAATAACCACTAAAAGTAACAGATTTTCAAATATGTATACCACACATGTGAATAGTACTTTTCACACATTCTGACTGGTTAACTCTGAGGTTAATAAAAAAGGGAAAGTTCCATTCACCTCCCAGTGACCAAAAAGAAACAAAATGGCTTCCAGCTTTGCTTCAGTTTCCAAAGAAATTATTTCAATAAACAAAAAAGTTGTATCAAATAACACAAAAATGGCAACAAAAACTATTATTAGTATCTTCACAATGGTAAGTTATTCATCTTTTGAAACACAAAATCAAAAGCAAAGTCTCAAAATGCATCAGATCATGCCTAGTTGTGCAACAATTTAAAATATTATATATTTTGTTGGTATACTGCAAAGAATAAAGAACATTTTTGGTCTCTAGTACTGTAAATGTTGTTATAGTACTCAGCTTATGTGATACGATATATATTCAAAAAAATATTCACCTCAGTCATTCAGTGACCAATAACAATTGTACATTAGTATAAACCTACTAACGGTCTAACACGCATCCTGCATTCTGATTGGCTACTCTACTTGAGGTCTATTTGTGATAGCCTACTAGTAG
>JANCMA020347332.1:0-11655 GCA_024336925.2 Zoanthus solanderi | reverse complement strand
ACCAACTGCGCCAACCATGCCCATTTTGGTTGGTTAAAAACCCATGTTTTTGTTTTTTTTTTTTTTTTTTTTTTGTTCTTTTTTTTTTTTTTTCACTGCTATATATGATAAAGCAAATTGCGGGTCATGTTCTGAAATGTCCGTACGTCGCGTGTTTTATCACAGTCTAAAATACGGCTTAGGTTTCTTTATTTATTAATCAAACAAATTAAGGGAGAAACCTAAAAAAAACTGGCCTGCTTGCCATTGATGGCTTCATAGCTGGGTTGGTTAGAGCGCTTCACCGATGTTGTGCAGAGGTACTGGGTTCGAATCCCGTTTCTTCCCTTTCATAATTGCTTAAATTGCGTAAACAACCGCGGCGATTATACATATCGTCTTCTACAACTTATTACAAACTCGGTCTCGATAATGTTACACCTCATCAGAGTGGATTGATGAACTCGGTAAAAATGACATCTCCTCTTAGCTGAGGCTTCATAGCTCAGTTGTTTAAATCGCTACACCTGTAAAGCAGGTGTGATAGTTCATTCAGGTTGTACTCGGCAACTTTTGAGAAACTTTTTGCGTTTAGAGGAAACTTTTAGCAATTTTGAGCAACTTTGTATTGATACATCTGACCCAGGTTTTCAAACCTCAATATATCCCAAGTTATAACCCAACCATTGACTTTTTTGCGCTCTCTTTGACTAAAATGCATCACGTGATACAAAATCGCTGGACGGATATCAGGCGCTAGGCGATATACTCATTCCGATTTGATATCCGTCGAACAATTTTGTCCGCCATTTGTAAACAAAACAAACAATTTGAAAATTTAATATTGAATGGAAATCAAGAAAACTGTTTTGGTAAAACAGGATATAGCTATTTAAATGTTTAAAGTTAAATATGGAATTTGCCCCACATATATATCAGATCTTTTTAATCAACATAGCAGTCAGTACAACTTACGAAACAGTGATTTTGTTATACCACACTTTAATACGGTAATGTATGGTAAGCATTCTACTAGGTATTTTGGACCGGCTCATTATGGCGTTGCCTACCTAGGGATATAAGAATTGAAAATAATTTGAATATTTTTAAGAAGGTTATAAGACAAAAAGATCTTTCAAATTTTGCTAGCAATGAATGTGGACCTGACTGTTTTCTTTGTAGTTGGTAGAGATAGTACTCCACATCAGGACATTTAAGTATTTGTACATAATTACATATAGAATATACTTATATACTAGATAGAGTATTAATTAAATTTTATATATTTCTATAAGCTTTTAATTGTTCTATTTGTTTATTTTAAATTTTATTATGTTGTGTCCCCAATTAGCTTTTAAGCTAAAGTACTATGACACGTTAATAAAGTTATTATTATTATTATTATTATTATTATTATTATTATTATTATTATTATTATTATTATTATTATTATCCCTCAGAGATAATGTGAGTGATAAGCAGTGTTCTGAGAGCTAATGCCTCATCTTAGCACTCATTCATTTTTGTAAAATTCCTTCTAGAATGAACTTTGGAAACATTAAGTAATCAGATTTTATTCATAGATTTGGTTAGAAATACATACTCTCAATGCATTTGCGGGAATTTCTATTAGCTGGCGTATCAGTGGATCCTGATGTTCAATTGGTCACTCAGAGGATCTTGATGTTCAATTGGTTACTCAGAGGATCTTGATGGTCAATTGTTCACTTGGGACCTATAGTGTTTAGTTTTTTATGCTTTTCGCATATCACAGAACTTTCCCTTTTCACTTCTTTTCTTTTTAAACCCATTTATCCAAACTATCATGTGGATGTGAAATTTTGAAATCACTTGAAAGTATTGTCAGTATAGCTGAAAATACTGTTTGTCAAAACTATTCAAGGTTTAGTTACAATTATCTTACCTGGAGTTGTTACTCGTACTGTAAGAAGCTGGACTATAAAGTACAGTTCTGCAGTGAAGTTCGGTACATAATTCTCTAGAGCACATAAAAAGTTTTTTTGTGATTAAATATAATGGAAATATTTAAATCGATAATTATTTACAAAATATGTTATTTAAACCTTAATCTTAATTCAAATACAGTAAACCTTCAGATTACAATTGGTATAAACACATCAGTGCAGTCTGTCTGCCTTCCCTAGTTGTTAAGGTGCCAGTCAATCAATGAGAAAGGCTTTTGGTAGCTTTGATTCTCAAAATTATTCAATGGTAACACAGATGGAAAAACAAAGCCATAAAAACCTACTACAGTTTCGACATGACCGAAGAGAACAGAAAGATATTAGATGAAATCATCAAGGAGTTTACTTGCTATGTAATAGGAGAGACAAACGAGACTTATGAACGATTTGTATTTAGCAGCAGAAATCAGAAGGGGTGAGTATCGACATGTACATGTATGTGGCAGAGTTGAGAATCCTAGCGCAGACATGTGGATTTTGTGGTTGTTTGCACAATATATTGATTAGAGACAGAGTTGTGTTAAGTGTCCAAGATGCAAGTACACGCAAAAGATCATTGAGACAACACAAACTGACTCTGGCAAAGTGTATAGAAATCATGAAAAGTGAAGCAGTATCTGTGACACAAATGAAACATATGTATCAACAAGATAAATTAGAAGACGCACATAAAGTTAATTCTAGTACATATACATGGCCTTAGTTTAGAAACAAAATTGCTTCACGTAAAAGGAATGATCAAAATGCAAAGAACTATGATAAAAAAAAGAGACACCAGTAAGAAATGTAATTATTGCGGTTACAAACATAACCAAGGTAAAGAACCTTGTCCAGCATGGAACAAAGTTTGCAGTCAAAGTGGAAAGAGAAACTACTTTAAAAGCAAATGAAAGTCTGCAGAGAAAGCCCACAGAGTTGCTGATGTCACAGAAAATTGAAGCGATGAGGAATTTGCATTCTATGTCAGCAAGAACCAAACAAAGAATGTATTAACTCAGTGGGAGATAAAAAAATAAATGCAAACATGAGAATTTTTGCACTGGCCAGGTATGACAAGTGAGATCAACAAATACATCTCACAGTGTGAGATGTGCTACAAGTTTGAAAAAAAGCAGCAGACAGAACCACTTATGAGTCACAAAATTACAGAGTGCCCATGGGAAAAGGTGGAGGCAGAATTATACACGATTTACAACAAGGACAACCTGAGAGTGGTAGATTATTTCTCTGGTTTGTGGGAGATAGATCCTATTCCCCAAAGTCCCACAGCAGGTGTAGTCATTAAGAAGTTAAAGTGTCATTTTGCCAGGCAAGGAATACCCGACACCGTTATTAGTGACAATGGACTGGAGTTCAGTGCAAAGGAATTCCAAACATTTGCAAGGAACTGGAGATTTGACCATCAACCTGGTAGTGCGGGACACCAGCAATCCAATGGAAAGGCTGAAGCAGCAGTGAAAGAAGCCAAGAAACTAATACGCAAGGCAGAAGAGACTAAGAACAACATCTACCTTGGATTACTTGAAGTTCAAAACACACCAACAGAATCCATGGGAACCAGCCCCACCCAGCGCCTACTGGGTAAAAAGTGCAAGACTCAGCTGCCAATTACCAAAGAACTCTTGAGACCCCAGACAGTAACCTCTGAACTGGTGAGACAGCAAACTCGTAACAAACAACAAAAACAAGCAAAATACTACAACAGAGGAACTTGTGAGCTGGAGCCCTTAGAAGAAGAAGACAAGATAAGCATTAGGCCTTTCAGGCTAGGAAAGGAGTGGGACAAATCGACTGTTATTAAGAGACTTGACAAGAGATCATATGACGTAGAGACCAAAAATGGAATGCTTCAGAGGAGCCGTGCAGATCTGCAGGTTCAACCACAACCACAGACTCCAAGGACTTATGACAACAGTACCAGTGCTACCAATGTGGGGCTGACAGAGATTTCCAGCCCATCTAATCCAGCGACAGAGACTCCACCTTCTCCGGGGAGACACCTGTTCCAACATCATGTCAACCAAAGAGGGTGCAAAGACAGCCTGCATACACCTCAAGGATTATTATCACTAAACACTGAACTAACACCACTAGAACTGGACATAATTATATTACTTTACTATGAATAAAAACATATTTAAATAGTAAGACCCCAGAAAGGGAACTTTAATACTTTTGTTTTGTTTTCCAGTGATGATTTTACATAGAAGTTTGATGCTGTTTCAATTTATCCTCTTTCTGCTAGAGAAAGGGTTATGTTACGTGATTAGTCAATGATCAATAAAAAACATCGCACCCATGTACTAAGAATCTTTCTAGTTAACTGTTAGTTAAATAAAAGTACTGAATGCGAGAGAACATGACACAGTTAACCTTTTTTATCATTTATAAATAGATTAAGAAATTGAAATTTTGAGTACTTACTTTTTGATCCAGTAACTACATATTGCTATGAGAAAGGGCTAACACTCAAAGCTTCAGATTCCTACTACACTATAAAAAAAAAGAAATTGAACGAACCTTTTATACAAATCGCATAAACCTTTCCTAAAATTATAACCCTATCTTTGTGAGTAACTTTTTCTTGATCAGCTGGCAAATATGCAATTTGTGCTTTCTTCTGCTGACATCCGTCATCTTTGGCTTTATTTGAATGATGACTGTTTGATTTACAACAATCAGCTGCAGTGCTACTTGAGTTCAAGCAGTTTGTAATATTTCCATCATCTTTCTCAGATGGGGATATTTTGTAATTCGATTCAACTGCTTGGATAGTTGGGCTGGAAATAAAATCTCCCAGAACCGGCAGTGGTGGGGATTTGACATGCGAGTGGGGAATGGGGCTTGTTCTATTTGCCCAAGGTGAATCAACTTTGTTGTGTTTTTTGTTCTTCATCAGTCTTAGTAAGTTTCGTTCCTCCTCAAGGGATAATGGACTTGTGTTTGTTATCAATGTTGTACCTGCGGCAAATGGTGATGATGGTGATTTTGAGGTCTTTGGTACTGGTGTTGGTGTAATTCTGCGAGGAGTTGACTTCTTACTAGAGGTAATAAAAATAAAGTAACACACCTTATTAATATTCTGTATAATGACCTACTTGGTCTGATGATACAAAATGATATTGTTATTGTGTCATGATCAGTGTCACTAGCATTATCATTTTCAAGATTGTCTTAACAAAAAGAAAGATAATATGCAAAGCACATAATTATGTATACTTTTATTTCTTTCATGAAACTGTAAAGTCTCACAACTTGGAGACAGCCAACCATATTCCTCACATCAATGCTTCATAGCACTATGAAAACACACTTGTTGACCAATCAAAATGCATGCACTATCCAAATTATTCTATAACATATGATGATACTCTTTTTCACCAGCCTTGAAAGGATGGAAAGCTGAGTTAGCTTTGGCTAAAAGGTCAAACAAATGTCCAAATCTTGGTAGGGCCACGGATTAAAATTTGAGTTTGCAAAGGAGAAATTTTACACCTTATGCACCAACCATGCTATAATACAATTGATGAATAATGAGAAACCTGCTATTGGTTTTTGGAGAAAAACCCATTGGAGGAAAGTCTTCAGGATCATCAAGGTTTAAATTGGTGCTTGTTGCCAGGGGTGATATCTTTCCACCATCTGAATACTTATTTCTTGGAGATTTTCTAGAAAGTCGAGGAGAAGATAATGGAGAACAGTTTCCACTACGTTTATCTTGCTTGTTGTGACCATAATGTGAACTTGTATGAGACTGAGAAGTCCTGGGCTGTTGTGAAAACAGTACTGCCCGTGGTGACCTGTCACTTTCATTTTTCTGATTCTCTGTTCTACCATGAGGTGTATGTTTGTCTGATCTCTTCAGCAGTACACATTTGACCTTGGGTGAAGGGACAGACTGTCTGAAAGTCAAGTAATGAGCTGACTTCTCTCTAATGTAATTCAGCAGAAAAGGGACAAATTCTGTTAGACTAAGATTCTTCAAGATGTTGGCAGTCTTCTCCTCTATTTCAAACTGCAAACAAAGAAATATTTCAGTTTTTTCAAAACTCTATGTACCACCTTATAAACGTACAAGGCAAAAAAAATGTACTAGCACTATGAAAACACACTTGTTGACCAATCAAAACCCACGTACCATCCAAATGATTTTATAAATAATATTGATACAGCCACAAATGTCAGAAAACTTCGTTATTAGCATACTGTCAACAAAAAAGCCTAAAAGAAAAATTTATCGAAACGTTTTATAGCCCCTTTATATAGCAAACAAAAGCATATTATGCTTATTCCATAAGACTTACAATGTGATACGATTTGATAATTGAAATGCTATGGGTTGGCAATCCGTAGTCTGCTGAAAAACAGTGATATTTTGCCGAATCATTTATAATACAGACTGCGTAACTCTTACCCTAGTTCTTCCAAAAGTTAGTACTTGTTCGATCTCTTCCAGTGAAATCGCTCCATTCAACAACTCAGACAAACATTCCGCCATTTTGAATCGAGCGCCCTCGAATTGCGCATGTACACTCCGAAACGGCAGAGTAGAATTTCGGCGCGAAATGTTAACCAATCGCAACCCTTCATTTAACCATGCAGCCTGGCCGCGATTTATAGGTTTCAGTACTAAAGTTGTGTCGTAAAGAAAAAAGAAGTAGACCTTGTAATTTGTAACGATGCCAAAGAGAAGCTGCCCTTTCGAGTGGTATTCTCCTCAACAGTTAAAGAATCATGTTAGCATTCCTCAGATCAACAGAGAAGAACACATGAAGGAAGTTTATGGTAGGTTTATTGAATTGACATATTCATTGTATTTGGGTATGTATCGATTCACATTCTCGCTTTCATTTGATGGAACTTTAACAGAAGTATTTCATATACTTATTTTCGTTAATATATCTCAATCTAACAGCAAAAACTCAAGAGATGCTGAGATTAGGTGCTGCAAAATATCAATCGTCGAAAGAAACTGTTACAGCACAGAAACTGAAAGATTCTTTCAAGTGTAAAATTTGTTGCCGTGTTCAAGCAAAAGCTAATGTGACAACAGCTTGTTCATTCTGTGAAAAGAAAATTTGCACTCAATGTGTCCGACAATGTTTACGGTGTGGCGAAGTTTTCTGTAGTTTCTGCTCAACTATCAAGTGAGTTCATATTTTATTTAATCAGACCAATGAAAAAATTACAGTTAGCTAAAATTTCCGTATTGGGGCGTACTTATTATGCAGACAGTTTATGCATAAAAATCTCACCTATTCTCTATATAGCTAATCCTAACCCTAACCCAACAGGACTCAGTAAGCCCCAATACGGAATTATCCCCCTTTTTAATTTCATGCACCTTCAATCTTTTACTTTCCCTTTCTTGTAAAAGGTTTCTTTTTTTTAAAGGATTATATTACAGTGTGACCGGGAAAACCGTGAACACCTAAACTAAAGTATGTCAGGAATGTTATTTCTGACCAATCACATGCCAGAAACCTACTTGCCAAACCACAGACTGTTTTCCATTATTTGGCAAAACCTGTAATGAATTGGGATTTTCTGGAAAAATTGATTTTATTTTAGCTTATTCTGGCCTTTAGCTCTGAGACCACTAACAGCCAAATATAATATTAATAGAGCATGTATTTGGCGTTTCACTGGTGACTGGCACTCCAGGTCGTTTGTTGCTTTCAAATTTTGGTGCCGTTAGTATTCGACAATTTTAAGTTACCCCCAATCTGCCTCTCTGAAATAGAGCTAGGAACTCCATAAAAAATATTAATGATTTATTAAAAGTTGAAAGCTCAATACAGCTCAACAGTCAGCCACTAATCTAAGTCAACAGATATTTCTAAATTAGTTTTAAAAAATCTCGACTATAAAAAATATTTGTTCCTTTGTTTCGAGTTAGAAAGTTAGCTAAAGAACTCGATTGTTTGCCTGCCAGTCTTCTTTAGGTTCAGCAATAAAAGATGACAAAGCTGGATGCACTTCGGGGTCACAGATAAGGATGAAATCAGCACTTGCCGACTGATCCAGAAAGAGGCATTCTAGCGCAACTGGTAGAGGAAATTGTTGTTGCATGAGCACTCGTAAAATGATTGCGAAAAAGAAAGTTGTGACAGTGAAAAAAAAAACTTCAAGCAAATCCCAGAAAAAAAACGATTCTTTTAGCCAAAGTAATATTGTTTCTTACCTTGCAACATCATTTGGTCAGCAAATTTTGAACTTATTTTGATATCGATCCTGAAAGCCTGAATTATAACGATGTTCTTTTTACAGTTTTGGCACATGAAATCCTCGAACTTGATTGGTTAGAAGACAGTAAACATTCCTGACATATTTTAGGTGTTTACTGTTTTACCGGTATTACTGTAAATTATACATACAATTTTTTTTATGTTTTGAGTTATCGAGAATATCTCAAAAGAAAGCAACTTTTTTAGATTTTGGTGGCAGCTTTTTTAAACTTTGAGCAGCTTAAGAGCAACTTTTGGGTGTTTTGTCAACCAACTTTTGCTGAATTTACTAGCACAATCTATTCAGGGCTATCCTGGGGAGAGGGGGGGTCATCAAAGCTGTGCTCATCACTTTGGAGGGGCCATTAAGTTTGTTGCTGCTGTTGTTTAGGGGGATCATGTAAAAATTGAAAGGGGTGCTGTATAAAATGCTGACCCCCCCCCCCAAGCCATGTTGTAAGTCATACCATTTTTTTCACAAAATTTCAGAATATGATGAGTAACAGCATCCAAATCAAAATTTTTGACATTCAAAATTCATGAGTATAAACAGTATTTCACATATTGCAATGTCTGTTTACTTTTTATCTGCATTGCTCCACACTTGTTTTGCTGTTGAATGCACAGTTTTGATATTTTATATTTACAATGTGAAAACAATTCTTTGTTTTTAAATCAAGTCATTTTGTTATGTAGAAAGTTTTGTTACTACATGGGCTAAAAATGAATTTTTCAGAAACAAACCGTTCATAATCAAAGCCACCCTGCTATCTTTGTTCACATTGGGGATGTTGTCATGGACAAAGTTTGTAATCCTGACCACCCCACTCAAGTGCGGTTCATGCATAAATTTGCATATGTTAAAGGCATTAAGAGGCATGCATTGTGGCACATCTGCAAAAAAAAATTAATATTTACCTGTTGCCCAAATAACAAACTTGTCAAGGGCTTATGCTTTTCCACCAGCATTGAAGATAATTGCAATAATACAGTAATTTACGTCTTCTCTTCTAAAAGGTTTGTAAGCTTTGATTTTGATCATTTGCTAATCATGCAAGTTAAGCTGATGCTTGATTTTGCTGTTGTGCGAAAATGACCTGGCTCCTATAGTGTACGCTCTTCAGATCATGCAACTAAGACTTAAATTTAATTTTAATGAATTACGCACTTTGTCTGTAGTGAAATTGTAATGTGGCTTCAAAGTGAGTGTGGCTTTAAAATGAATAACTGCATTACAGTAACTGCACTTTCCAAAAACTATTAAATCAAACTTTTTGATGAAAAATCATTTCAAGTATGACGTTGTTCTTCAAAGGTTTTCATTATTTGTTACTTCATTTTTCTTAGTGACCTAATTAGAATCAGATGTCATATTTTCTTTCTAAAAGAACTTATGGCTCTTTTGGCCCAGTTTTAACTTAATTGGAAAACATTGTCCTTTTCCCTCCCTCCCTCCCACCCATTGTATGGCACCAGTGTAAGTCTTCCATAACCCAGGTCTCATCCTGCATCTCTTTTCCTATTTCTTTTCTTTCTTATTCAACCTTTATTACAATCAGTTTTGTGGTATTTGCTGAGAATATGAGCAATCATTCAACTTATCTCTCAGATATTTCATGCTTCCTCTTTCAAGAACCTCATCTAAACTTATAATATCCTAAGGATGAACAGAATCCTTCTCAAATACATTATTGCTAAAGATGTTGATTTACAATATTCACAACATACAGTCGTAGAATAGAAGTGCAGAACATAGGACACATGGTAAACTCTAGGCTACATTTTTAAGACGTTTCCAGACAGAGAGTTGAGAGGTTGCTTGATATGCTTGCATGCCAAGAAGATGCAAAGGTTATTACCATTTGCATAAGTTAAGGGTACTGGTAGCGCCTCAGTTTAGGAAACTGAATGTTGGTCTGGTCAGCAACCAAACCCCAGGCATCTTACTTATATACTTTAATTATGGGGGGAGGGGATCTGGCAAGGTTTGTATTTAGACCCCAAAACATTCTATCTCTGGTAGACATAAAAACCTAAATCTTTTATGAGCCCATGCAGCTCTAATCTCCGGATTCTGTAGTGTTAAGCAAATGAGTCATTGACTCCCCCTGAATAGAATATTGATCCATCACTGGTTAACTCCCATCATATAAAACTCATAACTTTATCAAATTATTTTATATTTCATTTGCATGAAGCTCTATATTATTGTTGTAGATAAGAATGTCTTGTTGCCAGTTTTCTATAGGTTTTTGTGAAGGTGTGAAGATTATTCACAATGAGCATTTTTTAAAGATATTTTCCTTTTTGGTAATTACTCTATACCATTTGTGGAGTAGCCAATCAGAGTGCATGACTTGTTTGATTATTGGCAGTTGAATACTAATTAATTTCTTGAAACATAATCAAGGACCTGTGGCACTTAAATTAATGCTGATGTTTTTGGCTTTTCAGCTATGATGAACCAGAAGAGAGACATTTCTGTTTAAGCTGTCACCAAACATGATCAATCTTTATATAAAGAACTATAAATTATATCTGTATATAGATGCATATATCTGTAGAGTATTAGGAAAACATTCAGCAGAATTTAAGGTTTTTTTTTTTTTCCTTTTTTATTAGCAGATTCAAGAATACACCATTTTTCTAATGCAAATTTTTATTTTCCCTGCCAGTCCTTTGTGGTGGCAAAAAATTATAAATCTGGTGAATTAATAAGACAAAATGTGAGCAAAACTATTTTGCCCCCAGAGAGGCATGAAACTGGCAAAAATTTGCATTAGAAAAACGGCTTATGTAAACCAGATTTCTTTTTGAAAACCAAAGTTTCTTTATCAACTGTAAATGCTAAAATTTTCACTTATTTATTCCATAATTAGTTATTAGTCTTTTTTCCAGGTCAAAGGAAGCAAAAACTCGTGATTGTGTTAATATTACAGATACTAACCATACTTATGACTTTGTATATGTATACAAAGTTAGTAGAGAAAACCGGTAGGAAACTTGATGACTTTCTCTGTTATATGTTTTTGTCTCCGTTTTTCTATTGAAATATGACGTTGACTGAACACAAATAACAAAAGGCTTTGAGATGTAAATGAGCAAGCAGCCAATAGACTAATGAGTATCAGACCTAGAACAAAAGATCCTAATCGTGGCCCTGCACACAACATGAAACATAAAAAACATCGTAATCTTCTTTGTTGTTTGCCAAGTTTCCTAAGCAGTCCACTATAACAACTTTGATTTATATGTATAGTATTTATTACATTATTGTGGTTAAGTCTTGACTTTGAAATGAAATTTAATACGAAAACAAAGGCGAACAAATTTTTACAACGTTTCTACATCGTCCGATGTCATCAAGTAAAAAATTATTTAATTGTAACCGAGTATATATATACAGTACAAAAGTTATGTAAATACAGATAATTTTTAGCATAAGTATACAATACAGTTAAACG
>JANCMA020347224.1:0-11655 GCA_024336925.2 Zoanthus solanderi | reverse complement strand
GGATCATACGTATATTGAACGGCAGGCAGATAATAATCAATAATTAAAGAGCGCTGAAAGGTGCGCAGATTTGGGGTTTCAAAGTAGCAAGTGTATGATTAATTTAACAAAAGTAGCGATACTTTGGAGCTTAAAAACTGACGTGGTTTTAATACCTTTTAAAGGTTCGGCAAAAACAACGAGGTTTCATATGTTAGATTATTTAGCAATCGGTACTAAGAACGGTTTAAAGGTGAAGTGATAAATAAAAGATAAATTTTAATAAGGAGGTTCACACTTGGCAGTTTTCTAGAGCTCTAAGGACCAAAATGCGCAGTGTACTAATTTGTTTAACTCTTGTTTCTTTGTTGATTAGTTGGAGTCCTCGAGGAGGACTAGTGACCGTGTTGAATGGAGCTCGTTTCTTGAAACAAGGAAAGGTTTGTTTGCTCGTTAGGTTTTTGGTTAATAACGATAAGAAGACCACCGTCGCAGGCGCACACAAGAATTCTTGCACACTGCACTCGCAATTAATTAACTGCAACATATATCTCAACAAACACCATTTTTTATTAAAGAAATGTAGTTGTAAAATTTACAATATCACATCTTATTGTTTGTCACTTCAGGTTTTAAACGTAAAGTAAACCATAGTCATCCCTCTGAAGGATTTAGTCCAAAGCTTGTTATTAAAAAAAAAATACTTTGGCCAGAGAACGCCTCATTCACTATGTGCAATCCTGGTCACTCTTACTGTATTTTAAAACAAGCTTTAGTTTTCTCATAGTACCAATTTTGCTGCAGATCGTTGAAGTGATGGAGGGCGGTCAACTGTTAAAGGAAATAAAGCCTACTGATATGTTTCCTGGATATCGCTTGGAGTGCTACCCTAACCGTGACTCACTTGAATACAGAGAACTCTATAAACTTCCAGACACCAAGACATTTGTTCGAGGAACATTAAGATATGAGGTGAGAGGGATGTTGGTTTTCCTATTACTATATTGTGTAGCGTGGATGCGGCGTGGTTCAGTGGTTTTAGATACTGGATTTTAACGTGGAAAACTCGATTGGTTCTTGGTGATCCAAGGCCATGTTCATTATGCTTGTCAGTTAGCTAGCTAATTCCTTTTCGAGCTAAGTGGCTCATGGAGTTGGCGTTTATCTCCGGTTTCTGTAGTGTTTAGTGGATGAGGGTTTTTGCCTCCCCCTGAATGGGACACTAATCCATCACAGGTTAGCTCCCAGCAGACGTTGATACTCTTTTACCTACCTGGAGCGATGGAAAGTTGAGTTAGCTTGGGCGGAAAAGATGGTCACACAAATATTTGATTTTCGGAAAAACCATGGATCAAACCGGGGACCTTATTGTTGGAAGGCATACCAGCTTTCATGCCCACGGGGGCGGGAATTTGATACCAGGATGTGTCCCGGGGATCGGGCATTTGAACGTAAGGGAGTAGATCTTACCAAATGCGCTAACCACGCCCTTGATGCTTGTCAAGATCAAGATAGAATTAAGTTCACGTGCGTTGTGTTCGTCACTGTTTATAGCATCTTAGGAATAAGTGTGGTTCCTCAAACCTCGATCAGTGCTAACTCAGGGCTAACTTTTTAATCTTTCCTACTTTCTATAGCTTGCTTTGGGCTGGAATTTCGGAGTTTACATGTTTCTTTGATTGGTAAAACTAAAAAGTATTTTGTAAGCATCAGAAAGTTTTACTTATCAAAAAATTAGTCTTTGAATTTTGTCTTTATCCAGGATTAAGTTAATCGGAGTTGAGTGGAACTGGGCCATGGTTTTCCAGCCGCAGATTAGGGCTCAAACCCCGGCTCTGTGTGAATTCAGCAGGACTCATACAGTCCTTGGAAACTCATAAAAAGCAATAGATATTGTACTAACCTTGGATTTAGATAATTGGACGAGATTCTTTCTTGTCAAAGTTGATGCAGCTTTCAAGCCGGAAAAATGTGCCCCAATTTCTTTTTGGATCTGTTTCCCATTCAGTGAAGTCCCAGACTTAAATCAATTTAAAACGTCAAAAGGCTGTTATAGCTAAATGTTCTTCCTAGTCTGGTGGCTCATTGAAGCCGGCGCTTATCTCCGGTTTCCGTATTATTAAACGGATAAGAGTCTCTGACTCCCCTTGGACAGGACACTAATCCTGTACACAAGGACAGGACCTTGTGACCAGAAAGCAGAGATCTTACCATCTTCGCCAATTACGTCATCGGTAGCCATAATAGCCTGGTAGTAGGCTCATAAAAGGATTTGGTTAGCCAATCAGATAAAAGGGTTTGACCTTGTGTGTAAGTTAGCTTGCACTTCCACAATTTGTTCAACCGCTTTTCTGGTTTCAAATTTTCACCTACATTTTCGTGATAAGTTTTAACTGTGGGAGAGCTTTTTGGTCTGATTTGCAAGGTATCTTAACATCTTAACTTGTGTTTTATATTTGATTATTTGATTTTTTCGCATTGAATGCAAACGTTTTTGGTTTGCAATAAGCTAATTTGAAAATAAAGTGTTTCTCATAAAACTGTTGTTGTAGAGTTGTTACAGCAATCAACAAGACGCGTGACTTCACTTTCGACTACGGGGTGTTTGAATGTATTTTATTTATCTAAGTTGAAGACCTACTCGAAATCCGTTTTGTTTCTTTATGAGCTAACTCCGTTAAATTTTAATCTATTTTTGTCACTTTGGACCTGCTTACGTAATGAACTTGTCTTACCTGTTTACACTCCAGGGTTATGCCATGGCCTGTAAAGGAATGTACAATCTTGGACTGTACAGCAACGACACTCATCCCGCTTTCCAACTGGCACAGGAACTGCCCTGGGTAAAACAATGAATAGTTACAGATACGTCAGATTTCTTAATGTTCGAATTTAATCTGAAAAAAAAAAAAACAGAAGAAGAAAAGTTGTTATGTTTCTGTGAGCTGACCAAGAATAGTCTAAGTTAGAAACAGAGTGAGAATTGGGTCGATGGGAATAGTGGAGGTGATGATGATGATGATGATGATGATAATGATAGTGATGATGGTAATAATGATGGTGATGATGATCATGATAGTGGTGATGATGATGATGATGATGATGATGGTGGTGATGATGATGATGATGATGATGACGATGATGCTGCTGCGGATGATGATGGTGATGATGATGATGATGATGGTGATGATGATGATGATGATGGTGGTGATGATGATGATGATGATGATGGTGGTGGTAATGATGATAAAAGGTGAGGTAAGGGTAAGGTCTTGTATATTTCGATGAAGATGATGATGGTGGCGGTGCTGAAAGTGGTAGAAGAAGTAAGGATAACGATGATGAGTTTATGTAATTAGCATAGGAGATATTTTTTCAGGACCTAAAAGGTAGGAGAAGTAAACAGGTTTTTTTTTGTTACTTAAAGTAGCTAAAAAAGACCAAACAGGTATCTCGAGAGACTGGTGACGATTTTGGCTCTGATGACGTAGCCAGTGGTTCCAACTAGACGGGACAGGGTTTGTTTCTTCTTGCGTATTTTGCTGAAAAGTGAGAAATGTCTGATAGCGAAAACATTCTATCCTTTACCTTATTTCTTTGGCTTTCAACCTCTCTTTGCTTTCTTCTCAGCCTTGACATTTCAAACCTCAGAACCACTGGCTACGTCATATTAGTTAAAATCTAACTGTTGGCCGAGCGCAAAATGGAGACACCTTGAAGTGCCGTTTTCGAGGTTTTCAAACCGGCATAATATATGGAAGCACTTTCGCTTGTTTGAGACTGAATATAGAATTAGAGTTGTTACAGCAATCAACAAGACGCGTGACTTCACTTTCGACTACGGGGTGTTTGAATGTATTTTATTTATCTAAGTTGAAGGCCTACTCGAAATCCGTTTTGTTTCTTTATGACCTAACTCCGTTAAATTTTAATCTATTTTTGTCACTTTGGAAGCACTTTCGCTTGTTTGAGACTGAATATTTAGGGTATCAAGAACTTAAACTAACATTTGAGCCAAGTTTATTTCTTACTTCACATGCACTTTAAAAACTTCAGTGCTTAGTCAACTGTTTAGACCGTTTAGCCTACAACTGAAGCATTAGGTTAGATCATCATTCCTTGCTTCTTCTTTTTTCCAGTCTGAATTAATGGCAAAATATCTTGGAAATCCAAATGCATCGGGTGACGAGTTAACAGAACTCGTCCTAAACAAAGTTGGTGGCAAAAAAGATACCCTTGAAGCACTTAAAGGGTAGGTAGATCAGTTTAAAGGTTGACAAAACGGATTATATTTTGTATGATCAAACATCAAATAATAATAATAATAATAATAATAATAATAATAATAATAATGATCATAATAAATATCTAATGATAACTCCCCTAAAGGGGCTTTTCATTATCATATTAAAATCCCCCCCTCTCCCCCAGTTAAGAATCCCAACTGGTAGGAGGCAAACCAGTTGGCTATTTACAAAGCGTGGTGAATTGGCCGCTAGTATCACCGAGGACAAATCCATTCAGTAGTCCCAGTCAGAGATTTGAACCCGGGTCTTCCGTATTCAAATCCCCAGCTCTGACCACTGAACCACGCTGCCTCCTGTTAGTAGGTAAATGTAGGTAACACATGCGTGGCAGTAGCTAATTGAAGCCACGAAAATGGGCACCAAGGCCACGTTGGTAGCGAACCATTAAATTGACAGCGCGTTTTCCTAGTTTTCAATCCCTCGCTCAGTCTCAAAAGGAAGGGAAGGAGTGGCCTGAGTAAAATTCTTGCTTAAACTTAAATCCGATGCAATGCTCTTTTTAACGGTTTAAAACATTCTTTTGTTTCCATTCGCTCCCCCAGCTTCATTCACGAATTTAGAATAAAAAAACGAGGCAGGGTCGGTAAAATTGAATACTGGCTAAAAGATATCGTATTTCAGAGGACCTAGAATGGGCTGCCTTCGACTAACATTCTTCCGAACCCATTCACTTTATCCTAGATCCACCCCATCCCCTAGATCTGCATCCCCATTACTAAATCTTGGATCCGCCTCTTTATTTAATTTTATATCCACCGCCATTCACTAAATTCTAGCTGGATCCGCCCCTTTCACTCGATCCGTTTTCTCCCTGCACTAAATTCTACATTCCCCCCTTTACTCGATCAGTTTTCATCCTCCCCTAAATCCTAGATTAACTCGTATTTCTGCCCCTCTCGTTATCACTAAACACTAACCCACCCCTTCATTCAATCCTATTTCCGCTCCGGTCCCCATTTGTTATCACTAAACCCTAGACCCACCCCCTTCATTAAATCCTATTTCCTCCTCCGTCCCCTTTTGTTATCACTAAACCCTAGTCCCACCCCCTTCATTAAATCCTATTTCCTCCTCTGTCCCCGTTTGTTCTCACTAAATCCTAGACCTGCCTCCTTCATTAAATCCTATTTCCTCCGTCCCCTTTTGTTCTCACTAGACCCTAGACCCACCCCCTTCATTAAATCCTATTTCCTCCTCCGTCCCCTTTTGTTCTCACTAAATCCTAGACCCACCCCCTTCATTAAATCCTATTTCCTCCTCCGTCCCCTTTTGTTCTCACTAAATCCTAGACCTGCCCCCTTCATTAAATCCGCCCCCATGTTTATGATTAATGTTACCAGATCAATGCCAGATTTGAATAAATGGCCATCTCGATTATCATTTTGCGGTGTTTCTCAATGATTCTTGAGTTATTACATCATCTGTTTAAATATTCCAACATGAATATCTCGAGACCCAAATGTGATATTGAAAAAAATTCAACACCATCCTTTAAGGTTTAGAAAGGTTTTTTCAACTAACACATAAAACTGTTTGCAAATTTTTCACTTATATGCACTTTTGTAAAAACATTTGCAGACTTACAGCAAGGTTTGTGGTATTCTAATAATAAAAGTGAGTTCAGTTTTAAATTATTTGATTTTTTTTGTTTTCTTGAAGGTTAGGACTTTTATCCGATGAACCTATTGTTCCACAGAAAACCCCGTTTTCAACATTAGTGCGCCATTTGGAAGAATGCTTAGCTTATGGTAAGTTGCCTAACAAATGGGAAGTTAGGATGACCAACCGGCACTAGTAATTAATGCTAAACTCAACAGTTGTACTATTGTAAATTTGGTTTATGTGTGGAATGTACATAAATAATACGGTTTTTTCTTAAAGGAGAAAACGAGCGAGACCTGGTACTAATGCTTCATGAAGTTGGTATCGAGTGGTCGGACGGACAAAAGGTAAGGAGCGACTCACTTTGCTGGTGAACCGACCGTATTATAATTTTGAAACGTAACGGTTATTTTCGTTTGAACTTCATCGTTAGAAGGTGTTTTGATTATAGGTTTATTTAGTACATTCGTATTTTAATTAAAACCAACGCATTTTGGTTGGTTGGTTGTTTGGTAAACTAACTGTCCTTTAAGATTCTAAAACTTAATTTTTTTCCAATCTTTTTTATGAAATATAAATCTTTCTAATGGCTTTTGCATTATCTCGTACTTTTGTCGAAAATAACAAGGAAATAAACCACCCATGAAGACTAAAAACAGGGAAAATAAATGTTGGTTTAAATTAATTCGATTTGGAATAACATTACGGCTTTGGTTTGTAATAGTGAACAAAACCTAAATATATGGGGCTCTCAAATGACAAATACTTTTCTAAATTGTACTTTATTTATTTTGAACTTTAGGAGCTTAGAAAGATTAGCTTGATTGAATACGGTGAAACAGGCGGCGATTTAGCTATGGCTCGCACAGTTGGTCTACCCTTGGGTATTACTACCAAAATGGTTATTGACGGTAAGTAAATACGTAGGTCGTAAGTAATACGTAAGTAGTAGGTATTTTCCTTGGTCTACCCTTGGGAATTACCACCAGAATGGTTATTGATAATAAGTAAGTAAGTAAGTAAGTAAGTAAGTAGTACGTAAGTAGTAGGTATTTTCCCTGTTCTACCCTCGGGTATTACCACCAAAATGGTTATTGACGGTAAGTACTAGTACGAACTTTCGATTAGAAGTTAATTGATGTTTGTAAACATACGCAAAGGAACTGCCCTAATACATTAGATAATGGTTATATGCGAAATAAAATCTTTGTTACCAAAAGGATAGGCTTATAAATCTCTGGGAAGGGGGCATAAAACCAAGTAGCACTACGATATGTTGTTGAAGGTGATATCGGTGATTAAGGTTGATGTTAAGAATGTCGGTTGATGTTAAGAATGTCGGGTGATGTTGATGATGAAGGGTGATGTTGATGATGTGGATAATGAAGACTGATATTAAACATGTTTGTGATGGTTAATGTTGATGAAGTCAGTGATGAAGGTTGATGTCAGTGTAGTTGATGATGGAGGTTGATGTCGATGATGTTGATGTTGATGATGTCAGTGATGAAGGTTTATGCTGATGATGTCAGTGATGAAGGTTGATTGATGAAAGTTGATTGATGAAGGTTGATTGATGAAGGTTGATGTTGATGATTTCAGTGAGGAAGATTGATGTTAAAGATGTCGATGATGAAGGTTGATGTCAATGATGTTGATGAAGGTTGATGATGATGATGTCAGTGATAAAGGTTGGTGCTGCTGCTGATGATGTCAGTAATGAAGGTTGATGTTGATGATTTCAATAAAGATTGATGTTAAAGATATCGATGATAAAGATGATAAAGATTGATGTTTATTGTGTAAATAACGGTGATGATCAGGAAAAACAGATAATTTCCCTGTACTCCTGGAAAACTCCAAGAAAAACAGATAATTTCCCTGTACTCCTGGAAAACTCCAGGAAAAACAGATAATTTCCCTGTACTCCTGAAAAACTCCTGGAATTTTGAAATTTTTTTCCAACGGCCTGGAAAACTCCTGGAAAAACAGATACTTTCTTTGTATATATTCTTGGAAACAACTTTATTAACAAAGCAAATCCTTCAGAAGCATCTGATTCATGATTGCATATTTTGTATATTATGTAGAATTTATGTGGAATTTTGATATCATCAGTCAATTAGCACCATGATCAATAAGTCATTCTTTAAATTTAGGTGTTTGAAGAAAACTATCATTCTAAATTATTTATTACTATCTACTATTATTCTAAAAGTAAAAAAAAAAGAATGTCTCTTCAATATTAACTCTATTACCTTTGTAACAGGTGATATTCGAGCGCTTGGAGTGGTTCGACCGCTACCTCGTGAAATTTACAAACCGGTTTTAAAGAAGCTGAGAGCAGAAGGAGTAGCTAGGGAGGTCACCAAAAGCACGTTTTTATAAGCCAGCTCAACAATCCTATTTAAAAAATCTAATCCATACGCAAAGTCGATAAACGTACGTCAACTAACCTTTGGGAAATAGATTGTTCAGGAACATTGAAACAGAAAACAGTGATGGATGATAAGAAAACAAAAGCAAGGAAAACGACAAAAGTTTACTGGACAAGAAGATCAAACAAACAGAATGGAAAAATAGCATGGAAAAGAACTGAAATAGAATGCGGTACAAAGAATTGGTTATTAAACTCAAAGAATGATAATATGTATTAAGTAGCCACAAAGATTTGTCAACGGTGAACTTCTTTTTCTCTTTTAAATTATTACGTACAATTTTGTTCGAATTCAGTACCTGGCAGTAAGCACAATCGAAGGACCTTTTTACATTGAATAGGTATGAAGCCATCGCCGCTTTACATAAAGAGGAATTTTCAAGTGGAGATAACTCTCCCATAGAATTTTTTTTTTTTACACGAGGTGGGACTACGTAATAGGGATATATTTCCTAAATTAGTTTCACTCTTTAGGAGGGATGAAAAACAATTTTTCTCTTGTGGAACGATGATGGGTTGATGAGGTTTCTTCTACTGTTAGAAAGGAGAGTTGTCCATCTTCATCAGGATGGCTTATTCTTTTAATAGAAATATACTTTCTTGGAGAAACAAAGTTATTCCATTACATTAGGAAGGATAGTCTTTGGTTTTGCACTAAAGCAATTGGTGTAATTTTTTTAACGCGAAAGCAAAAAAAAAAAAAAATTGGGATCTTCTAGTTGGAGCGTTTGAATAGCCTAAGGAAGAGGTATATTCTAACCCTCCGCTGTAGTTTTGCCAGCCTGCATGGCTTTAAACCAGGCTTGGCAAATGGTTGATTTTTCCATACTGTGTAGTAATTTGGAATATTACTACACACAAAAGGAAATATCAACAGAGCTTCTACGAAGAAAAGGCATTCTTTGATTGCATGTGGCTACTGCTTTTGTCTGAATGTCAAAAAAGAAGTCTGACATATTTGAAAGAATTCATCTGTGATGTAGGATATAAAGTAGTTTAGATAGGAAGATACTAACAATTTCAAAGTGAACTGTAATTTTCTTTTTGTGTTTAAAGTGGTCCCGCGTTTTTTTTTACATCTTTTCAATTTTTTAACGAAGATTGTAAGAAATCATTCAAATCTTATACCTGCTGCTAAGCTCAGTGTAGAATATAACTTTCGTTTTTTTAGGATCAAAAGGTAATTTTTAATAATTTTTAAGAATTTTGCCACGAAATTTCTCTGATTTAGCTTTTATGACATTGTCATAAGCTTATAAAGCACTAAGTGCCTATCAGAGTATTAGGTACTCGAGTGTTGAATTTACTAACTTTTGATATCTGAATAAGCAAGTGCGGTGCAACTTTTGGATAGTTAATTTCAGTATGTTCGGAGAACAGTTCTAATTTTAATTTCATGATGTTTTTAGTGTGGTTTCCCTCTCTTGTAAGATAAGTTGCAATATGTTTATTCATGCTGTTAAAAGGGCTATGTCACGACGATTTTATTGCTTTGGGTCAATTTTTCACTAAAATCGTTACTTAGTGGTTTTACTTATGCACAAAATGTTCCTGATGAACTGTGAGGTGAATATATAATGATATGTTTTTATAATGAACAGCCCATAATAAGTTTTTTGGTATTTTTTGTTGAGATATCATCAATACTTGAAAAGCTGGCCCAACTTTTTCAAGTTTCAATCTATTTCCATCCTTGCCATCCGTAGCAACAAATGACAGGAAACAGAATAAACCTCATAATATAGACTTAAATAACAAACCTGGACCATTATTGTTGGAATTCAGTTGAGGGTAAGATATATTTGGGATTTTAAGAAAATGCCTTGTCCCTTTAATCAGCTATTCAACATTTAAGCAAAGTGGTTACCGTCTCTGTATCATTATCTGCTTAAGCCCAAACATTTTGAAAACTAGTTCTTGCCAGATATTTGGGTCTTCAATCTTGTCCATATATTTAACTGAAGTTTTTGACACAAATATTTGACACAAAACCATTCATCACAGGTTGAAATTGTAGTAAATCACCAAAAGTAATAATATGGTAATTATTTGCCTCTGATATCTTTTAATCTACATTTTATTTAACAAATAAAGAAGCCAAAGCCATGTATTAGACTGATAAAACACGAAGGGCATTTCGGAACACTAGAAAAATGTAGACTAATGAAATACGAGCTGTATTTGCTTTATGATATAGATTCAATACGCTGAAAAACAAAGCACGCTTTTTCTGTGTTTTATTCTTTGATAAACTTGGGTTTTAACAAATCAGAGCGCGCGTAGGGTCCTATCTGTATTACAACTAACAAATAAAGAAGTCTAAGTCGTGTAATAGACTGATAAAACACGACTGGCAATTCAGAATACGAGGGAAGTGTGATTGAATTAACAAATAAAGAAGTCTAAGCCGTATGTTAGACTGTGATAAAACACGACGGGCATTTCAGAACACAATGAAAATGTAGAAAACACGATCCGCAAGCAAGTGTTTCTCGAGTGTTCTCAAATGCCCTAAGTGCTTTATAACAGTATAATAAACGGCTTGGGCTTCTTGTTTGCTTTGCAATATAGATTCTGCGCGCCGCGAGTAGGGAAAAACAATAAAACACACTTTGTTTTATACTCTGATCTCTGATAAAACATGGGTTTTGACCAATCTGAGCGCGCGGAGGATCCTATGACTATTGTAATTGTTCCGTAAAACATAGTGCTGTCAACCATACTAACTAAATTTTAGTTCGCCAAGCTGCCATCTTATTGTTTGAAGTCTAATGGAATGTAGTTTGTAGTTTCTTTCTTCCAATACCTAGTGTACTTTGGATGGTATTAGATAGCTGTAGTATTATAGGCCATCTTTCTAGTAGGTACTAGCTTTAACACTTACGTTTCAGAAAATTTCACACCAGTTTTTTTCTTCAGTACTTTAATGCTACCTTATACAAGGCAGGTTTACAAGCCTGCACGTAACAGCTGGTCACCGGACCAATGTCAGGTAAAATACTGCTATATCGAACACTGACCGTGCATTTCAGATGCAATAAAAAATTTTGAGACGAGAAACCAGTGAGCAGCAACGAGACTAAAACAGCTTTTGGTCAGTTGTTTGTTTTCCAACGCTTTCGTTTAAAACTTCCGACTTCATCAGGAATTTATAATTGATATTTTCTAAAAGTTAATTTACACCCATTGAAACGTGATCAACTGTCGTACCATGGTTGCTAGCATTCAGACTTACTATTTTTTATGGTAGTTCAAAGGGGTAAAACCCGCTACCAACGTGGCCATAGTGCCCAATATAGTGGCTTCAAGTTAGCTACTAGCACGTTTGTG
>JANCMA020347223.1:0-21516 GCA_024336925.2 Zoanthus solanderi | reverse complement strand
GTTCTGAGAAACTGCTCACCTACCCCTCCCTCAGGTTAGGATTAGAGTCAAGGTGAATCAAACATGGTTCTGAGAAACTACTCACCTACCCCTCCCTTGGGTTAGGATTAGAGTCAAGGTGAATCAAACATGGTTCTGAGAAACTGCTCACCTACCCCTCCCTCAGGTTAGGATTAGAGTCAAGGTGAATCAAACATGGTTCTGAGAAATTACTCACCTACCCCTCCCTTGGGTTAGGATTAGAGTCAAGGTGAATCAAACATGGTTCTGAGAAATTGCTCACCTACCCCTCCCTTGGGTTAGGATTAGAGTCAAGATGGATCAAACATGGTTTTGAGAAACTACTCACCTACCCCTCCCTTGGGTTAGGATTAGAGTCAAGATGGATCAAACATGGTTCTGAGAAACTACTCACCTACCCCTCCCTTGGGTTAAGATTAGGGATCACTGTACCAAAGTAAGCTAAGTCGATGGTGAAAAAACAGTGAGACAACACTGGAGATCTCCAACAAAACCACTAACCTGTTGCAGCCACTCAGACTCCTGCACCTGGGTGATGTAACCAACATCGGTCTCTGCTCCACTCGGACAACAAGCGCGTTGGAACTTCTTGAAGCTTCCTCGGACGGCTCGAATGTCAGGCAGCTGTACAACAAACACAACTTTTTAAATAGTAAAGAATTGTTTCTCAACGACTGTTTCAAGAAAGTATGCTGTCATAACATGATAAAGTCTGCAGTTCCAACAAAAAAGCTAAATTCTTTTGTTGCCAAACCACAAAGTTTACTGGTTGTGGCTGTAAAGATGAACGTCAAATATAAATAGCACAAAGGAGCTACTTGCTAACTTAAAGCCACGATAATGGGCAGTATGGCCACGTTGGTAGCGGGCTTTACCCCTTAAAACCTTTTTTGTTGCCATTGGCTAATACTGACAGTGCTTTTCCCTGGTTCCTGTAGTGTTTGCAGGACTCTAACCAATCAAAAATTAACTCAAAGCAAGAGCTGGTAACCATTTTAACGAGCTGGGCCATAATTAAAGGAAAAGTGATAATGATCAATGCTAGTAATTCCGAAAAGCACTGGAATAACAAAATATAAGCTTAAAATGGTTTTGATTCGAGTAGTCGCCGGTTTTGATCAGAATTATATTATGGGGTCAAATACTCAATAAAAAATAAAACTGATGATTTCTAACTGGAGCTTGTTCCTAATACCTTTTAAAAAACGTCACCTCCTTAATTCATAACAAAATGATTAAAAGAACATCTACTACAGCCACACAGGAAACAAAACTACATCTTTCCTCAAAGTAAATAAAGCACACAAGTTATTCTATACACTTCACCTCAATTGGAACAAAATCGCATTTGGGATAATTTTCTTGTTTAATGTTCTGTAACAAAAAGAAAAACAACGTTAAACAGATGACACCAGAAGGTGTGTTTGCGTGGCTTTCTAGATATTTGAAGCCATCAACTTGATTAATAAAGAAACTATCAAATGATCTTAATGAGAGATACATCGAGGTATTTAATGGATGATTAAATATTTGACACCCTTAATTAGGGACTGGTCATAATTTAGCCAAACAGGGTGGGGAGGTCACAAATGCTTTCGCCATAAAAAAAATGGGTTCATTAAATATTAGACAGTTATAGAGACGGAGGAGGTCATCTATTTTTGGTTGTAGTTTCTCATTTGGTAGCAGGGTTTAGTAGGTAGTTGACGGAGGAGGGGGGGGGGGGCATATTTCTCGTCACGAGCAAGGGGCATAATTTTCTATGGTTAAAGCTAGGCAGGGTTGCAAAATATCATTCCATAAAATGTTGAATTACACCTCCCCACCCCCTGCTAAATTATGACCATTCCCTTATCGGGCAAATAATGATAGAAATTGTTTTAGTTATTGCACTAAAGTTGAAGTTAGATTGCAATATGGTTCTCACACTCTGTCATAAACAATTTCTGAGTACTCACCCTCAGGCGTGCCTTGTCCCCAAGTACATAAAGAGCAGCAGGCTCCCAGCCCTTTTTCATGATGGTTCTGTCCACTAGTTCACCTTGCACCATGTCTTCAATGTTTTGGTACACACTAGTTCCCTCCCGTAACAAAATGCCATGATGAAGGGAGTTAGCACGAGCCACGCTCTTGCTCTTGGACACAGGAGTCGCATTAACTAAAAAAGAATGTGAAACAAGATGAGAAAAGAAAGAAAAAAAAGTGATATTCTGAGCTTTCACCATTCCTGAGATCATTAATATTATATAACAAAGAATAATAATAATAATAATAATAATAATAATAATAATAATAATAATAATTAATTAGTCAAAGGCCTACTAACTAGGGACACCATCTTTTCCAGTATAAGATGAACGGAGGCCTTTTACATGACAGACAAACACACATTAACACAGAAGTCTGATTGCCTATGGTCTAATGTCCTTATCAAAGAAGACACAAAACTCTAATCACCTGCAGATATAAGAATAAAGGCAACACCTTCTGAGTTCTCCTCAATTATTTGAAGATCCTGAGAGTTGGTCCAGCAAGGAACCAAATCTGAGCATCCCGCATGATAGACTAGCACCTTACCAACCAAGGTAACCAAGTTTATCAAGAATTTAGACCTTCATACAATTTGAGCTTTGTTTTTTCCTACCTATAGCAGTAAGGAACTTTTCCTGCTCTGCCGAAGTGGATGGGATACTCCCGTGGCCTACAGATATGCTTCCCCCTGTCATTCCTGATTTAATGAAGGAAGCAACCGCACTCCTTTCAAAGCCTCCAGCTCTAAGCAACACTGCCTTAGTACGAGTGTGTTTCCACAAGGCCACTGGGAACCGACCCTGGCTGTGACTTCTCGCTACTCTAAGTAGAGTATCGTCTGTGATAGTCTGTGGTACCACCAGGACGGCTGGGTAACTGAAAGAACAAACGAAGCTAACGGTGAACATAATTCTTGGGTTTCACTAAGTCCCACGAGGATATAACACAATAGCAGATGAAGGTCAAATAATGAGATTCAAACTAGATTTTAATGAGATTCTTTTGTATAACTGACAACCATGTGTTCTGAACTGGAAACTTATGAAACCCACCAATAATAAAAGAAAAAAAAAAGAAAAAAACTCGCTTTTTCCCGTAGTTTGGAAAACACAAAATCGGGCAAGTTTAAAGGGTCTCAAATCAAAAATTATATGTCACAGCCAGCTGACATTTTCCACCAAGGACGTCAGATACTTAGAATAAAAAACGGTGCACGAGTTTTCGATTTTTTGCTTGGATTTGAAGTTATGATTCTTTAACTGTAATTTTTCCTTTTCAAACGGCGCTTAAACTTTATATTGCGATAAAAAAAAAAATAAATAAAGCATCTATTTGCAAAAACCTAGCATCCTTCTGTTAGCCATCAAGTGCTTATTGATTTCGCTTATAGTTGTCAGTGCATTTGCTATTTTTCGAGATGAAGTTCTTTGTTTGAAAATACTTGTCGCTGAAACACAGACCAGTAAGACGAATTAGTTTTTACTATTTATGAAGAAATAATTTTCTTTGGACGGAGAAATTATTAAGGTTTCAGAAAACATATATGCTTTTATAGGGGTAAAAAGTATGTTGCGAGTGCTACGAAAGGAAAACTCAACATTTAACTAAAGCCATTCTTCTACCTTAACTGGGCGCTTATTCAATAGAAAGAAATTCTTTGAATAAATACGAAAACTATTAACCTTCTGCAGCCCGTGTAGGTAATATTGACCATCGATATTCTCCAGGGCCCAGCTGATGGTCCCTTTAATAAATTTCCAAACCCAAGTCTAGAGTAGTCCTGACAGCAAGGCATCTTCGACAACATTTCAATGCCATGTACAGTGGGTGCTTCCATTCTAGGTGAAATATCATCCAAGTCAACCGTCGATCCATTCTCAGTATCTACTGATCCACTTGGGGAACAAGAACGCTTTGTTTCAGGAGATTTGTTTCCATCGCGTTTGTGGTGTTTAAGAGTATATTTTTTTCTCTTTACGGATCCTTTCAAAGCCACTACTGTCCCTTTATGTCTAGTTGCATTAGCCATCAATTTTGCCCGTGTCTTTTTTAGGGTTCCCTGTCGGTCTATGTATTTCTGTACCACCATAGTGGGCGTCCGTGCTACACCTTTTCCAGAAAAGGCGAATGTACTGAACACTGTGGTAGGGTATCTAAGTCTCTGAAGCCTTTTACGGAATTGCTCCAGTTTCTCTGTTCCAACTTCTTCATCAAATGCCAGTTTCATAACCTATGGAAATTAACTAATGTTATACAAAGTTCAAGAGGAATTAAAATAAATCTTTAAAGAAGAAAATGACTTCAGGGTCCCTGACAGGAGCAAAATCAATAACTCTCAGATTACCAGTGAGACATCCCCCCCCCTCCCATCTCCAATATGATCAACAGAAAGTAACATGGAGAGTGGGGCACTTAACTGAATCTAGTAGATAACACAACCCATGACCCTCTGATTACTGGTCAGATGCTCTATCCACTGAGTTATAATAACTCACATGGAGAGTGGGTCACTTAACTTGAGTTTTGTAGATAACGCAACTCATAACCTGGTCAGATAATCTACCCACTGAGGTGTAGAAACTCACAATTAATAGTTACTTACTTAACTTGAATCTAGAGGGTAACATAACCAATGACATTCTGATTACCAGTCAAATGCACTACCCGCTGAGCTAGAACTTATATGCAGAATAAAAAAAGGATGTAAGTTTTGTTCTTCAAGTTCATTTTAACATAATTGAACAATATCTAGCTCTAACGACTCCGTTTCCACCTCTGCCCCTTATGTATAAAAAATAGGAGTTTGAAAAGTCATCTCTAACGAGCATGTACTCATTGACCTTCATTAGATTTTACAAAATGTTTGAATATCAACCTGAAAAGTACTTGATCTGAGTTGAATGCATTCGTGTAACCATTGTTCAACATGAGGAATATATTGCACATTAATCTTCTTCTCTCTCAGTAGTGAACCAACAGGAAAACTTCTAGTGATTATTATCTCAGAAGCTGTGCAATAAAATAATAACAATAATGATAATAATAATAATAATAATAATAATAATAATAATAATAATAATAACAACAACACTAACAATATAGGTATTCAACTTAAGGAACAGGAAAAGATATTAAGAAGTATCGGGAGGTTGCCTGGGAAATATGAAGGATCAACAAATAGGCTAGAATCTTTCTTACGGACACTACAGGTATAGACAAGAGTGGAACTAATCCAAAATCTCCCTTATAAGGAACGGCAAAGATCATTAGAAAGGTTCTTGATATCTAAGGAAGCTTGCTGCGACCCGGTAAAAAAAATTCCAAATGTAATTTTAAAAGCAAACATTAGTGTGTAACATTCATAATAATAATATTAATTGTATTTGACGACGGAAAACGCATACTAATCTTGCCATTGCTTATGGGATCAGGCTTGATGCTGTTCGCTTTTGAGCGATTTTCATCTGGCGGGCTGGTTAAAAAAACATAAAAACCTTGACTTCATGCAAGCGTGGTATTTTTGATTAATATTGTTGTAGAAAAGTATAATATAGACCAAGTGTACTCACCAAACTGATCAACTGGTGTTCCTTTAAATATGACCCTGTAATTCGTCAGAAATAGGGCTCCCTCGGCCGGTAGGAGAATGGGCCCTCCGTACTCTCCTTTGCCCAGCTCACGCCCGTCAGCCATCAGGTAACATCTCAACCCTTCGAACTGCATTTCCTCTCCCATTATAAGAGATGGCTTCATGACCTTTGCCTGAAAGAACGGAAGAATCATTTCTAATACACATTAAGGTAAATACCAATAGGATATAGTAGACTATAGTTTTCTTTGTAGAATAACTATCTTCCTAAATTACTGAACAAAACATTCACTGCAGTCTTGGTCACAACAGGGACTGCACTTGCTTATGTGAAGCTAACTACAAGGTGAGCAAAAAAAGGAAATACATTTATCATAACAAACTGCAAATAAAGACCCGCTTAATAAAGATAATGGGATATTACAAAAGACAACAAGAAAAAATAATAAAAATTAAGTTGACTTAAAATTTTGCAAGATGACATCTGAGCGAGATAAATAGGCCACATTAAACCCTACACTGAAACTGAGATCTCTGTTCGGCAGTCGACAAAGAGGAGCTTGATTAGTAAATAGATAAGAAATGAGTCTTGTAGAGTGATGGGAAAGTTATAGAAATGAAATAACAAAACATAGCTCAGCAGAGCAATAACCATGAAAATAAATATAAAATAGAGCAAGGGAAAGGGAGGTGGCACTATGGCGATGAGTTGGAGAATTAAATTTAGCAGAAGGTCTTGTCATTAGCATTGGAGATGTGGTGTTGGATTCAATACAGTGGACTAAAACTGAGCCAAGCTAGCACACAATACCTCTCTTGTTATCTTCACATGTAAAAAGAAAATCTTCGTTTCTCACGTGAAAATACCACCATGTTCGTTCTCACAATCATATAAATTATAGCAACACCATTAGATCTCTTTTTTTGGATCTACATCACAATTCTTTTTTACTACCTTTAAATATAAAACAGAATTTTACGACACAGAATATTACGACAAGTTTTATCTTCAAACGTTCAAAATCTTTCAGCTGGTTTGATAAAGAAAGTCATCCTAAATGAACGCTCAATGGACTCAAACGAGACACAACATAGCAAGTCAAGTTATTGCTCGACAAAGTGACAAGGAAACACTCTAAACAAATGGCTTAATGCACTCTGGATGAATCAATGAACTTGGGAAACAAAAAACATTAGAAACACTAGAGACAAAACTTCTACTCACACACAATACAATTTTGTTTACTGAGACTACAAAAGCTTCAAGGTGGTTTTTATGATAAACTTTGAAAGCTGCTTCATACATTAAGGGATATTACTTATCTAGTGGCAACATTCACGAGACACGGGAAATAGATTTCACTTCATTTTGAGCAAACTAATGCTGTTTAGCCACGTGCAAAATAATTCAATTTATGTAATAAAATTGTTTTATATATGGTTTACTGTCTGTATTACATTGTCCAAATTGTGAAGCTCTCGACTAAAAGTATCTAAAACTAATGTTTTTAATCAGTTACCACTTTGAATAATAATGTAACAAGTGAAAGATTTAACACTACCTGTATATTTCATTAAACCGAACAAAAATTAATATGAATGTTTACTTTATAAGGTGTTATCAACTCGTTAAAAAGTTATAATGAATGAGGACACCAAACACTTCTACTTATCAAAACAAACAAAAAACAATGGTTATTTTATGGGGTTTCGAAATTTAAATTGAAACTCATCAATCAATTTATTCTCAAACACAAAGACCGATCATTTTATAGGTTTTCATCAGTTTTCATCAAATTGTTCAAAACCTGAAAGAAATCAAATTTCTACTTCTTAAAATTGATAAAATGAATGGAAACCTAGCTTCGCTTAATTGGAGAATTGCATCAATATCGAATCTATTTTAACCTTGATCCAGAAAGTGGCTGCTATTTCCCCTGTCTCGGAGGTGACCACCACGGCATGCACGCTTAAGGAAAACCTGCTTACCATAAAGTACATGGTTCATGTAGGTTGGTGTCTGTCCAGTCTCCCCCTCCCTCCCTCATTACTAGGCTAGTCCTAGCCAACAAAAATAAAATTAACGAAAGGCGGTCACAAGTACTCTGTCTTTTCAAATGTTAAATACGAGAAAGCTAAACTTGTCAAAACAGGAGCTAAGTAATCACGAAGCATACAGATAGATAGTTCATTGCAGAATTTACAAGGAAGTCACTAGAATGAATTGCATAAAAATTTACATAAATAAATGATAAGAAATATTTACATATACAAACTATTATTAAAACTATTTCTAACTAAATACTAAATATTAAAATCTAACTAATGGTTATTGTTGGAAAGAAAGTGTTCTTAGAATAATGTGTACGAGCTTTAAAACTTTTAAAAGGGCGCGACTCCCTAAAATTGTACATAGACAAGTTCTTCTCTGGCAGAAAGTGGGAGTTTGTGGTCCTCATCTAGCTTAATGGAGGTGAAGAGTTTCTCACACAACCCGAAACATCTTTCTATAAGCGTGCATAGATTGAAACGAGATAGGTTTTTGCGTTATGAACTTTCTGGTGCGATGACAGATATAGCGCGCACCTGCACACGTTCAATGTTGTTACAAAGATACACAGGGAAGCTATGATGAAAAACTGTCTCGCTAAAAATTAACATCACAAACTTTGCTGCATCCCACAAACAGGGGATTTCTGCACTATGATCGGCTTTTATACCAAGGCCTATATAGCCAGAGCCAAGGTCTCCGAGAGGTAACACCTTAAAGTTAACACCCAGTATTTCCTTATTTGTATACCTAAAGAAATCACCAACATGAATAAAACAAACCAACAAACAAACAACAGGCAATAATAAGAATAAGAATAAGAATAAAACCCATGGAAAATGTTGTAGGTCTCAGAGAGTTTTGCAACAAAGTCAAAAACTACAGGAGGATTATCTGACATATAATACATTCTATTTTTCCCTGGTACGATAGTAAATCATGTACCATTCAACTCTAGTTAAAACTTACCTTTCTTATTGGAGCCAATTGTTTGTACTCCCTGTAAACTGGCTCCAGAGATTCAATGTGCATAGCAACAACTCCTAAAAACAAGATAGTGAGGGGTGTTATCATCAAGATCACCAAACTTACAGCTACTAAATAGTTGTGAAGAATAAAAAGTTTCAAAAGAGACCATGCCTGTTTCAACTTATAAAGTCAAAATTAGCTACAGCACTAAAGCATTACTGACTACCGAAACTAATTTCTCCATTCTTAACTTGGATAAATCTCGTTCTCTGGCAAAGTACTCTTTCACCCCTCCCTAAAGTTTGGGTAAAAGTCAAGGTGTACCATAGCTTCTTGGAAACTACTTACCTACCCCTCCTTTGGGTTAGTTTTAGAGTTAAAGTGGACCAATCCTGGTTTCTGGGAAACTATTCACCAACTTCCTTGAGTTAGGGTAGAGTTAAGGTTGAATAATTCTGGTTTCTAGGAAACTACTCACCTACCCCTCCCACAAATTAGAGTTAGAGTTAAGATGGATTAATCTTGGTTCTAGGAAACTATTCACATACTCCTATCTTGGGTTAAGGTTAGAGTTGAGGTGGATTAATCCTGGTTTCTTGGAAACTACTCGACTACCCCTTCCTTGGATTAGGATTAGAGTCAAGGTGGATCAATCCTGGTTTCTGGGAAACTACTCACCTAATTCTTTGAGTTAAGGTGGAGTCAAGGTTGAATAATCCTGGTTTCTAGGAAATTATTCATCGACTCCTATCTTGAATTAGAGTTAGAGTCAAGGTGGATCAATCCTGGTTTCTTGGAAACTATTCATCTATTCTTCCCTTAGATTAAGGTAAGAGTCAAGATGGTTAAACTCTGGTTTCTGGGAAACTACTCAGTTACACCTCTCGGGTAGAGTACAGCTGGATCAATCCTTGTTTTAAGGAACTTACTTGCCTCCTACCCCTCCCTTTCCATACTATTCGAGCCAAAATAGGTTAGTCTCCAGGTGCACCCTGTTCCTGAGGATCAAATACTACACATTTTTTTGGGGTAATCATTGCCATCTTTACAACCATAGGACTCAGCACTGACAAAGTAATTCCCAGCGCTTACCAGGAATCATAGCATATAGGGACTTGAGATGCTCAGTCTTGATTCCTGCTTCACTTCCTACTCGGTCCACAAACTTCAGAACAAATTTAGAGATCTGATCTGCAATGGTTCCTTCCTCATCATCTTCAACCTCTATTGCATAGCTATCTGCAATACTGCCGCCAGCATCCACGTAGCTGCCTGTGAGTGTTAACAAAAATTATTTGCAAGCATTTCTTTTATTTTGATATGAGTGCCGTTATAAAAGAGAACAATGAAATGGGATTTTCAGGAAGGATTACCCACATTTGTCCACCCCTTTTTCTAGCTAACTATTTGTAAAACCATTAACATTCAATATTGCCAGCAACGTCCACTGTCCAAAAACGATCTTGAAGTGCTCTTTTTTATTTTGATAATAGAGTGTCATTAGATTAAGACGCAAGCATCATGTCTTATTTCAAACAATCAAACATCGGTTTATTCTTGCATTTTTGTTTTGAACATAAATCAAACATAAACATTTATATGAAAGCAAAATCGAGGCTCCAGGTTCAAAATTACATTTAATAAATCTTTAAGTCATAAAGACCAAAAATTAAGTACAAAACCCATACAAAATGCCTAACAAAATCCACAAATCCAAAATATACACCACCACAACCAATTACTTTGTAAAGCATACAGAGATAGCAGTGGTCATTCTGACAATTTTTATTCAACCAATCAGAATTACAGGAAACAGTAAAAGTTACTTAGTGTAGTAATATTACCTCCCGTAATAACACCACTATCTGTATACAACCCACTGACAGACTCGTGGTCATTCCTTGGAGTCCCTGTGCTAGGTACTGGAAATAAATAATCATTCATTAGATTAATGTACATGATCTCAGGTCAAATGCTAGGCTAATCGCGTAATAAAAGTAGCATTGCTCTCGTAATCTGTCCCAGGATGAGTTGCAAAATGCAACAAATGACTTGTGCAGAAATAAACAGTTTGACATGTAAACACGAATAATACAAAAAGGTGTCAAAAATTGAACGAAAGAAAGAAAAATGGAAGAAAAAGAAAATAAGAAAGAAGGAAGGAAGGAAAGAAAGAAAGAAAGAAAGAAAGAAAGAAAGAAAGAAAGAAAGAAAGAAAGAAAGAAAGAAAGAAAGAAAGGAACGGGAAGGAACGGGAAGGAAGGAAGGAAGGAAGGAAGGAAGGGAGGACAGAAAGTTTGCATTATTCCGCTCAGCGTCAGGAGCAAAACACTCGTAATAAAAAAAAAATTAACAATGCCTCAGGAGTTGAGATCTAGAAAGACATATTCTTTGTTGTCTCTATCGAGATCATAATTATATAGTCAGGCAGAATTATTTTAACAACCTTGATATAATTTCCTTTAAATTGTATAAAAGGATCAACTTTATTGTTTTACAAAGTTTTGTGCAGTATGTCAGTGTAAAACCCCAATCTGACAATCGATAACGAAAGGCTTTGGTAAATTTTAGTGAACAGTGCGCTCTTCCTATGATGGTTTCGACGGGGACTGAAACAAGTTTGTTGTGCTTGGATTTCAAAAGCGTTTTTTCACAGGCCATGTTGTGCATGCACAGTTTACTAATTACCTTTCTATCGGCAGGCAACAATTCAAAAAGCTATCCATTGTTGCGTATTATAAAAATAACCTTCTCAAAGAAATTGTGTCACTACAAAACAAAGTCGACTCCATTATTTGTATGCAAATTTGCTAGTGATGAGGCCAATAAGAACATTCAGGCAAAACGTTTTTCTTTCAGCCTGAGATAACATGCTGGGTTGCTTCGTTTGCTAAAAGCATGAAGCTTCTTTAAACATGATAACTTCATTAAAAAGGTGCTTTTTTATCCGATAGTTGAAAGTTATTGACGTTCTCGGATATACAGCACTAAAGATTTTCAGAAATGACGTATTACTACTAAATTTAAGTCTACAATCCTATCGGTCTTCATCCTCACAACATGAGTTTGGTAAGTGATTCTCTCAACATACAATTATGTCCTTGTTTTGAAAAATGTAGGTAGTATAAATATGTACATTTACTACTTTAGAATTTTATTATTGGCATTTTTAGTTCGTTTTTGAAAAAAGTGATTGCTGAATTATGAAGCTTCTCAGAGTGAAGGAATGTTAACAATGTATGTTACTTTCATTTCCATTCACTTTACTTCACAAGTAAACTTTAATGTGACAAAGTGTAATTGAAGATCAAAATACTTAAATAAGTATTCCCTGCTTTTATCGCTTAATACGTTATCAAACAACCAGCGATAACTTATACTACAGGTCGCCCATGCAAATACATTACAAAGCAATTACTTAATTACCGAAAACATTACGACAGGTGTGAAAGTATTGTCTCAACCTTACAACGGAGTTGCATGCATAAATAGTAAGCGCCAATGCGGAAATTATGCCTTTTGATTTAACATACATGTTTTGGTAGAAACCTCTGCTCTTCTCTGTGTTAATTCAACTGCGCAAAAAACTGCATAATATAAAGACTGGCTAATCAATGTAAAATTATTATTTACCATCTAGCTCAGGTAGTAGATCTGAAATTGTTGTAGCTTCTTCTGGATTTTCTAGACCATATCACAAACGCAGTTAGACATTTTGTTTGGAATAATTAAATATATAAAATGTTTGCTATTTTGCTTACGCTATCATCCATGCAAGTTAAATTTCGTTCAAATTGTCTTTTCAGGTGTGCAAATTGGTGTTTGTCCTGATGTATCTTATTTCAGGTAATGCAGAACCAGTTTGACTCTTTCATCGTAGAACTGGAAAGTCTAACTTTCCAATAATCAGCGCCTTAAACTATGAAACACAAGAATTAGAGCACTAACACTGGACTCAAAACAAGTAGAGTGTAAATATAAAATACATGACTCCATACTTCAATTTAATAAACAGTATTCTCGCAGCACTTCCCTTTCAAACAGAAACTCGATTTGTATATTCATAGTAGTTATTCAATGGTTTCGAGTGGAATACCGTGGAATATGCCACGCGTCACTTGTATTGTACTTTAGACTAAACATACTTAAAGCTAGCTAAGCTATATTCTTTACAAGCCAAGTGGTCCATGGAGCCGGTGCGCATCTCCAGTTTCTGTAATGTTAAGCTGATGAGAGTCTTTGACTTCCCGGCCCCTGGATTGGAAGCTAATCCTTTGCACGTTAGCTCCCAGCAGACGCTGGTACTCATTTACCTACTCCGGAAGGATGGAAGGATGGAAAACTGACTTATAGCCTGGGCAGAAAACAAGATCACACAAATATTCAAATCTCGGCAGCGCCAACCATGCTTGCTCAGAACATAATCAGGCCTGTTTCAAATTTTAAATCTCACATGTGTTGAATTCGTCGAAAATTATTCCAATTTTTTGTTTCTACTCATATCATGTTATTGGCATTTAATTTGGCACGTGAAATTTAGCATTTGAAAAAGGTTTTAAACTATGAAACAGAAGAATTGGAGCACTAACACTGGACAAAAAACAAGTAGAGTGCAAATATATAATAAATGTGATACCATACTTCAATTTAATAAACCGTATTCTCGCAGCAGTTCCCTTTCTAATAGAAACTACAGCAAAACCTCAACTTGAAAAAGTGCCAGGGGACTAGAAAATTTTGCTGCTTATATCGAGAGTTAGTTAAATCGAGGTTCTTTCCCTTACTGTAACTTTAGCGGGGCTGAAAAATTCGCTTCGTTATATGAAGGACTTCCTTAAATGGAGATTCGTTAAATCGAGGTTCTTTCCCTTACTGTAACTTGAGCGGGGCTAAAAAATTCGCTTCATTATATGAAGGACTTCCTTAAATGGAGATTCGTTAAATGGAGGTTCTTTCCCTTACTGTAACTTTAGCGGGGCTGAAAAATTCACTTCGTTATATCGAGGACTCATAAAATCGAGGTTCTTTCCCTTACTGTAACTTGAGCGGGGCTAAAAAATTCGCTTCGTTATATGAAGGACTTCCTTAAATGGAGGTTCGTTAAATCGAGGTTCTTTCCCTTACAATAACTCTAGCGGGGATGAAAAATTCGCTTCGTTCTATGAAGGACTTCCTTAAATGGAGGCTCGTTAAATCGAGGTTCTTTTTCCATTACTATAATTACTCTAGCGGGGCTGAAAAATTCGCTTCGTTATATCGAGGACCTCGTTAAATGGAGACTCGTTAAACCAATGTTTCACTGTACTAATAATACTAACCGTTCAGAATTTATGCCGCGGGTTGGCGCAGTTGGTGAGATCTCTGCCTTCCGACCACAAGGTCCCCAGTTCGATCCTGGCTCTGCCAAGATTCGAATATTTGTGCGAACTTCTTTTCCGCCTAAGCCAACTCAGCTTTCCATCCTTCCGGGGTAGGTAAATGAGTACCAGCATCTGCTGGGAGCTAACCTGTGATAGATTAGTGTCCCATCCAGTAGGAGTCAAAGACTCTCATCCGCTTAACACTACATAAACCGGAGATAAGCACCGGCTCCATGGGCCACTAGGCTCGTAAAGGATTTAGCTTGGCACCAAAGAGAAATAGGTTGGATAATCCCTTTTTTGACTAACTAAAAGTTGGATAATTCAAAATTTTCCTGATAAGAGAATAATCTCACACAAATGACAATTTAAACATATGTGCACGTGGCTTGAAATCGTGCCTTAGCTGTCAGTTTATCAATAGTCTGATTTTTAAAGTAAAAAAATAAACCTGTCAGTGGAGGTCGGGTAACCTTTTTTTAAAGTGCAACTAACTCTGTTTCTTATTTTTGTCTCAAACTATTTATTATACAATATTACGCACTTTTGCGAAAACCTTTTTGTTTTTTGTCAAATGATACTTTTTTCAAAATACTTCCTCCGTCTTGGTTTATGGCCGTGTCCTGAAGGGGACTGGTGATAGCCGTAAATGACGTCATTCTCGTCCTAAATTTATCTAAAAAATAAACAGGTAAGACAGTTAAGGGCGAATATCTAAATCATTCGTTGAAAAATGTCAATTTCTAAAACAAAAAGTTATCAGGTAAAGCTTTCTCTTGCAAATTACACGTCATTCGCGGTTATCGCCAGTCCTCTTCAGGACGCGGCCAATGAGCCAGGATGGAGGTAACTTCTCGAAGTTCAAAGTAATAAGAAAAAACAAGATCTAACCAAAATAAAAACGTTTTCTCAGAATTGGTTAATCTTGTATGATAAATAGTTTGATACAAACGCAAGAAAACGGGTTCGTTGCACTTTAAACTCACTTCAAGGTTGGAAGCAAGAAAAATTAGCATTGCTTCAATTTCTCTTTAAGTTATAGTACGGTTAACAGGTTTATCAAGTGGTAGACATTTATAGTAAAGAGAAAGCTGGGAACTGAGACTGTGAGCCATTTATAGTCATTTAAGGTTAAATATTTTTGATCATGGTTAAATATGCTGAAAGGAAATGATCTTTTGGGCGTTATCCCTTCGTGAGAGAAGTCAGAGAAACGTTTTCAGCCTTGAGTTGTGAAAATGTTGAAAGCATTATACATGCACACTGAACTACTCCACAACTAACCATGTTAAAAAAAACATTTAATTGCAAGCACGACATTCAACACTGCAACTTTTTTATAAGAATTATACTTTTTTCCCGAGCCTCACGATTCTTAAAATTTTGACATTTGAGACTTGTATAATTCTTAAATAATTCTTAAAATAAATAAATAAATACTTTATTTTACGTCAATTGCGAAGGAAGTGGTTGCCCATTCTTCCTAGCCAGAGCCGGGCTAATGTTTAATCGGTTGACGGCTCAGATCTTGGCGTGAAAGTCGAATTTGCAGAGGGAGGCAAACCGGAGTACCCGGAGAAAAACCCTCGGAGTCAGATTGAGATCGACAAATCTCAGCCCACGTGCGAACTCGATCCCGGGTCGTAGAGGTGGGAGGCGCGACTGATGACCACTACGCCAACCTGACTCCCCCTTGTAAGCAATTAACATGCGAATTCGTGAACCTTTAATTAATGAAGTAAACACAAATATATGAAAATTAAAATTGTTTTGTTTCATCTTAAACTTAGTTTTTCTCTGCTTTGTGTTGATTTATGTTGTTATTAGTAGTAGGTGAAACAACATTGGACGTAGGTGAACAGGGTGTGGGGGAAATGACTTGAAGGTGAAACAGCTGTAATTCGTGGTTTTCTATGTGAACTTCAATCTTTCTAATTTTAAATAAATAAATATATGACTTCAAACTCCAAATTTGTTCCAGCTTGTGGCCTAGCGGGTTCCAGATAGTGTTATCACACAGCTATGAAAGTTTATTTCCTTCATTATAGCTTGTTTTTTACAAAAATAGTGTGTAAAAGTAAAAAAAGACTACGTAGAAACACAGCTTAAACAATCCAATTTATTTTCATTGTCAAGAAAAGAGCGAAGCGTTGCTCAATCACTTCGCTTCAGCTCATGCTCTCCCTATTCTATCACAGCATTATCAATGATGTGTTATTCGGTGAGACCGGCTTCAATGGATTTCAGTTCATTACAAAAAACTTGTTGAATATATTGAAAACTTGAGTGGTTAAACAGTCAAGTCATACAGTTGTCATCCTGTGAGTTGAGATTTAAGGCAAACTATGTTGGCAAAATGCATTTGAATTTGAGTCCGTGTTTTGGTGAATCCAATTTTAATAATTTTTGAATTCAAAAAAGCCTTAGTGAAATACCATAAAGTAAAGTAAATTAATGTAAATCTGAAATTTGGGAAGCACAATAGAAATTTTGTAAACATTTTCCAAACAATCAGCAATAATTGAATTTCATTGAGTTAGGGGACTCAATTAGGGTCAGGGAGTAGTGTACCTGCCTTCCCGAGCTAGTTTTCCACCACATTTCTCAAAGATGTGGGAGAAGTGTTAGTCTTGGGATCGCTTGTGTCCGAAAACTGAGGTTGGGGGTAAGCAAGGGCATGCTCCTCGTAGAAACTACTCGCTCCAATAAAATCCTCATGACAACAGCAAGAAAACTTGGTCACCAGCCAGCCCAAAGGCTGGGGTGGGCGACACTTGCCTACCACAAACACAAAGGTGCAGCCCCTGACCCTGGGCCATGCAAGTATTGCTGGTAGAATGACGGAAAACCTGATAAGCGGCTTGGGGTGAGGGTGGGGCTTGAAATATTGGAAGTATGAGTGGGAGAGGTACAGAGGTGTGTGAGGAGCTGAGGAAGAGGAGGATGGATGTGTATTGTCTGCAAGAAGTGAGGTGGAGGGGACAAGGAGTGCCGTTTATAAGTGTGAAGGGTAGGAGATCTAAGTTGTGGCGGTGTGGGAATAGTGTTGGTACAGGACATGTTTGACTTTTGGTGAACAAGGAGCTGTGTGAGAAGGTTGTAGAGGTGCAAGGGAAGGGCGACAGAGTGATGACAGAAGTGGTGAGAATTATATCCATGTATGGTCCACAAAGTGGCAGAAAGGGTGCAGAGAAAGAGCGTTTTTGTGATGATTTGAGGAGTGAGTGTGATCTTCACAGCATGGGTGAGCTAGTATTGGATATGGGTGATGTTAATGGACATGTTGGTAAACAGATTGAGGAGGGTTATGAGGATGTGGATCGAGAAAATGTAATTGGGGAGAGAAATGTGGAAGGAAAGATGTTGTTAGAATTTTGTGATGAAAAGGAGTTGTGTGTGGCAAATACATGGTTCAGAAAAGGGAAGAAGAGGAAAGTGATGTACAGTGCAGGGGAAAGTGGGACAGAGATTGACTTTGTACTGGTGGGAAAGGGAAATAAAAAATATCTAAGAGATGTGAAGTTCATCCCTGGTGAGCTTCAGCACAGGCTGGTGGTCACGGATCTGGTAAAAAAGAAGGTGAAGAAGGTGGTGAGAAAGGAAGCAATTGAAAGAAGGAACGTTAGAAGCTAAAGGAAGATGATACAATGGCAAGATTTGAAGGAAGAGTAGAAGAGCTTGTAAGTGCTGATGCACTTAACTTGTGAAAACGTTTTAAGAAAGGGGTGTTAAAGGCATGTGATAAAGTATGTGGAAGAAGAAAGGGAGGAGAGATCAAGGGGACACATGGTGGTGGAACGAGGACGTGAAAGAAGTGATAGCAAGAAAGAAGGATGTGCTTAAGGAGATATGTAAAAGTGGGACTGAGGCGAACAAGGCAAGATACAAGAACATGAAGAATTGGGCAAAGAAGGTAGTTGTGAAAGCAGTGAAGGAGGTGGCTGAGCAGGAGCTGAGAGAGCTGAGAGAGCATGGGAGCAAGGTGTTGAAGCTTGTGAAGTCAATGAAAAAGGATGGGACAGATATTAAGGGAGGAGGATGCACGAGAGGTAGCAATGGTAGACTGAATTTCAGTGAGAAAGATAGAGGGAAAGTCTGGAAAGAGTATGTACATGGAAAGAATTATGAATGAGGAGAATGAGTGGGATCAGAACATGAAAGCAGAATTGGTGGAAGGGCCAGTTGAGAGGGTTAGTCAGGAAGAAGTGGTGAAGGTGATAAGGGAAATGAAAGTGGGAAAGGCTGCTTGACCCTCAGAAGTAAGTGTTTGATAGCAGCAAGTGTGGAGATTGGGATTGGTGTGACAGTGGAGCTGTGTCAGGGTGTGTTGGATGGAACAGGATGTGTGGGCGCTAAGTGTTATGCTACTGATTTTCAAGGGGAAAGGGGATGTAATGAGTTGCGAGGCATATAGTGGAGTAAAGTTTTTAGAGCATACAATGAAATTTGTAGAAAAGGTTACTGCCAGTTGGATGTGTTACTGATATCAATTTTTTTCTAGTTGCATCCTGTGGAGAATCTACTCCCTGCTTCTCAACAACAACCTCTACAAATGTGGAGAAGAAAAAAGGGAATCTGAAACTCAAAATTCCTTTAATGGCACCTGACAGCTCGGCAGTTCTTGGTGCCAAAAATGTTTCAAAGTTTACTCCTGCTCAAGAAGGTCTTCCACTGCACAGGAGGTTTGATTCTTTTCAAATGTTTGATTTAGCAGTGTTCGCTTGAAATACCGACATTTTTTAACATTTTATTTGTGCTCTAACAGGGTCCAACAAATATTTCTGACAAAATTTGTCCCTGGACAAGTGGTACTTAAAAATCACTTTCCCAGCAGAATGAGCTGCTTGTCCCATATCTGTTCACAATGGCTAAATATTAGTGGCTGAACCTTTGCAAAATCAAGTTCTGGGAAAAAAATTAAAGAACCATTAGAAATCAAGATATTTCAAATACGAAGCTAAGCTAAATCCTTTTAGAGCCATGTGGCCCATGGAGCCGGCGCTTATCTCCGGTTTCTGTAGTGTTAAGCGGATGAGAGTCTTTGAATCCCCCTGGACTGGACACTAATCCATCGCAGGTTAGCTCCCAGCAGACGCTGGTACTCATTTACCTACTCGGGAAGGATGGAAAGCTGATTTAGCTTAGGCAGGAAAGAAAGTCACACAAATCAGTTCAAATCCCGGCAGAGCTGGAGATTCGAACTGGGGACCTTGTGGTCGGAGGGCAGAGATCTTACCAACTGCACCAACCACGCCTGCCCTATTTCAAATACAAAGAGTTGATATAAATAATGTTCGTAAAATAAAGTTAAGCCATAGAACTTGAAATTTCTTTTTATTTATTATTCTTGTATGAGTTTCACTCACAGTAACAGATGTTTGCTTCTTGGTCAAATACAAGATTAGATTGTAGGTAACAGCAACATCGTAAGTCTTTATTTGCAACAAAATGTTGACATCATGGCTCAGCTAAAACATTGTATTCATCACGTTGGTTAGAAAAATCAACAACTCAGGTGCTTGTAGATTTCGTCAAAAAACTGTCTAGACTGTTTTCAGCAAAAATAATTAATTTTTATACATTCAAATGGGCTTTTCTAAACACAGTACAACTCATTTTTTTTTTTATGGCGACCTCAACTTTTGAGAAATGACTAAAACATAATTGTCTGTTACGCCATGTACAACAAGAAATTTTCTTTAAAATTAACCTCTGCTATTTGTTGCGCAACATGATCCATTAGCCAAATGCTAAGGCCCAGTGGGCTTCTTCTGGAAATAGAACACTTGTTCAGCATATTTTTCAACTTGTCCCAGGCATCCGGGCCTAGTATTTGTCGGACCCTGCTGTAACCTTATTCCTACTTTCTCAAAGCCCATAGAATTGCTTCCCTTGGCACATGATGAGAAGCCTTCTCTAAATCAAAAAAGACAAGGAAAAGTTTTTTCTTCTTTGCTCCACCCTTTTCTTGCAATTGTCATAATACTAAAATTTCCTCAGTAAATTGGTAACAAAAACATTTGTTTCTCAACACAACAATAACAATCCTAACAAACATTAAGATTTGACTAGGACCTATCCCCATTCTCTTGTGTTTCCAGCATACCTCCATTAGACCTGGTTTCAAAATATATGATGAAGTTGTCACAAATTTTAAAGTAGATTGAAGCTGAAATTACGTGATAACTCTCAATTCATGACTAAGAAACCATAGATTGAATGTGTTTTTGATAATGCTCCTTGTTAATCTCAGGATTTGTTTTTAACTCACACCTAAAAGTTATTTTTATTCTGCTTTTAATTCTTTCAGCTCCAGACAGTCAATCAGCACCTCAATTCTCTTTACTTAGCTCATACAAAATGATATATTTTGTAATAAGAATTAAGGATTTCATTGGGCACAATATTTTTGAGTTCTCCCAAACTGCTCTGATAGAAAGTAAGAGATTTAGTTGGATAATTTAGCAATATGTCATGTGACATGTCTAGGGCTCAAAGGGTTATGTTACCATATGTAAATACATACACAAGAGTTTTCTAATGTTTTCATTCTCTTTTGTGCTAGGGAGCAAGGACAAGCAGGATATTCTGATGAGGATTTGGAACCACTTGATGATGATAATGACGAATGCAACAATGAAGATGATATAACGAATGAGGACTCTTTACTGCATTTAAGGACATCAGGAATAGATGAAGACAAGGGTCTACCAACAACTTCAACTCCATTTACCAGAAATCATGGTCAGCCTTTGGAAGACATGGACTCACCTGAATATGAATATAGTTACGACGATGATGAAGATGACAGTGGCACGAGCTCAAGTATAGTTTTCAGTGACGTTCCTTTAGGTTCCAGTCATAATGAAGATGAGCTAGATGAGGTTTGTGAGGGTTATGTAGCCAGCTATTAAAATATTTGGCTTTGAAATTTACAGTACTGAAAATCTTGTGTATGCCCATGGCCTGTGCAAGTTTTGGTGAATTTTGGTTCTGCCAAAGTTAATTTTTAATTTTGCTTTGTAAGTGGGGCTAAGTTTAGAAATGCATTACTAGCATTACATCAGTTTTGCACACAGACTTAAATCACTTAAAGAGCATCTCAGCTGTCTAACAATATTCATCTCAAATAAGAGTTTTCACTGACTTGTGTTTACATCAATTCTGTATATATAATTCTGTATAATATATAGTTCATGCCAAGCAATTTGTTTAGCAGGCCACCATCTTGAAATGTGACATGTTTGCATTGCAGTGCCAGTATCTGCTCTAGGTAGAAACAGTAGTGAACAAGTGGGGGCGTGAACTATATACAGAGACTTATCAAATTTGAACTAAAAATGTAAATTCTACACCGTAAAAAAGAGAGAATACTTACTGACGTTTCGGAGGTTAGTCCTTCGTTGGAGTCCTCTCTCTTTTTTACGGTGTAGAATTTACATTTTTATTACTAAATTGTTTCTTTAGAAACACCGATGCAGCTTAAACTAGTTTAC
>JANCMA020347119.1:0-11655 GCA_024336925.2 Zoanthus solanderi | reverse complement strand
TCTCGACAATGCTTCTAAAACACAAATAAAAAGTAGCGGACTAAGTACAGATCCCTGATGCACACCCACCTTCACACAAAAGCTATCACTAAAAGTGCTGTTAATCCTCACACGACTCTGAGCATTCCTGTAAATAAACACCATATTAAAAGAATAGCAATTCATAACAAAATAAATCATAATTATGTTGATTAGGAAATCAACAATTGGATATTGAATGTTTGTATTAATATGGAATAATGTAAAATATTTCTGTTATATTTAGCCTGCAGAAATGTACCAAATCCTTTTTTCTATATTTTGTAAAAGATTTATTCCCCATAATTACTGCTGAATGTGGCTGTTCATTTCTAGTGTAGTTCTCCTTGTCATAAATATAAAAAGATATTAGAAAACAAAAGAATTAACTACTTTACACTCTTCTATTTTAACTATCTTTTCCAATCTCTAGGATGAACCTGATGAGATAGACAGTTGTGCTGTGTGTCTGGATGGCTATAAAGCTGGAGATCATCTTCGAATTCTGCCATGCAAGTAAGCTAAAATTCATTTGGTATTTATATTTTGTATCCCAATGTGTTTATTATTTGCAGTTTGTATATTAATTTTATTAGAGACATGATGGCAGGACATTTTGAAGTAATCATTTCACTGTCTTACCAAATACATATTAAGTCTCTGCATTAAAATGATTCTTCTTCTTCTTGTAGTTTCTATTAGAAAGGGAAGTGCTGTGAGAATACTATTTATTAAATTAAAGTATACAGTCATGTATTTGAAATTTGCCCAGGCTACTTGTTTTATGTCCAGTTTAGTGCTCTAATTCTTCTGTTTGATAGTTAAAGGCCTGTTTCATTTATCAAATCTCATTCCGAACTGAAATCGAATAAGATGATATGATGTCAGTTTAGCAAAAGAAATATAGTAAATTTGACTACAGTAACAACATTCTTTAGTTCATCATTTTTAATTGAAACTTAAATATATGTTTCGAGGCATCTTATCTCTTCTTCATTGTATCCGTTAGCAAGTTATGCATGTGAATCTTTCCTTGAATATTTAATCACTTTTAGTTTAGTACAACATTGTTTAATAAATAAATATTATATTGTCTTTAAATTGTATTTAATGTTTTCGCTTGGCTAAAGGATACACTCTGAAGAAGAGGCAAGATGCCTCGAAACATGTAAGTTTCAATTAAAAATGATGAAACTAAAGAATGTTGTTACTGCAATCAAAGATGGTATGAGTAGAAACAAAAGGCTTGAGCACTGTGATGTGCAATAAAAAGTTATATGCAATAAATTTGGTAGGTGTGAATTTGAAACAGGTTCTAGGTAACAATTAAACAATAGGGCACCATTTAAACCAGTGCGGCCAGTGAATTTGAATGCTAACCACTGCGCACTTTTACTGCTGACTCATCATCACCAGTGAAATCTGCAAATTGACACTTCAGTAATTATAACTTAATGGCAACTGCTGGGCATATCTATCATGTGCACCATAATGCAATGCCAATCCATGATGTCGGTTTGCCAAGAATAGTAGGATGTTAATTGCTAGAGCTTCCAGCAATGTATTCGATCTATTTCATGTCCCTAAAAAATAATGACCTTGCCCTGTACCTTGAGAAATATCCTTTCTCAGTGAGTTTTCAACAAGTGTAGGGAAGATTACAGGTCTGGATTGATTCCTATTTGTAGATCTGATATTTTTTAGTTCTTTGTCTCTATAATTTCCAGTGTGATACTGTATGTTATTAATATAACGAATAAACTATTCACAATGTTAATAACTTGCCTCTAAAATTGTATTAAGATGTTAAGGTTTGTTAATTTGATTAAAAATATTCAATACTAAACATTTTTCACTTAAAAGTCATTTTCAAAACTGCTAAAATTGACAAGGCTCTGCCTTGTTTAATAGTTTGGCTGTTTACATAATCAAGTGATACCAACTTCCTTAGGGAACAGTTTTAGTTTGTATGATTTCACTTCTTTCTGGATACTTTCGCGAAGGTTGGTGTCAGTTTTCATTTAATGAATTTAGAGATTATTAACTCTAAGCTTCCAGCTGTTCCATGTAGCTTTGATGTTGTTGATCTTAGTGAATAGATATATAAAAATTCTTGCATAACCTTCTGTTAAAATAATGTTCTCTTAGTTGTGACATTTTAAGGTGCTTAACCTAAAAATTCTCTTTTGAACCAGTCATGAATTCCATAAGCCCTGTATTGATCCTTGGTTGGTTGAACACAGAACATGTCCGATGTGTAAGCTGAACATTCTCAAAGAGCTAGGTCTGGTAAGTCATTTTGTCAGGTTCAGTTTTTCATGAAAGAACTTAAAGAAGAACTGAATGTAGATTAACTCTGTGAAGTTTTTTTTTAAATTAAAGTCAAATTACATTGAGAAATTAAATATATAAACTAAGAAAACTCTATAGAAAAGGTTTGATACTGTGGTTGCTAATGAGATTGTCAGCCGTATGGTATGATGTAGATTACAATTTCAAACCTTAAATATGGCAGTGTGCCACTTGATTAAGTGTGTTGTCACTCTGACGAAGGACTACACAGTCCGAAATGTCAGTTTTAAAATTCTATTGAACACTATACTTTTCCTTGATCACTTTTTTGAATAAATATCACATTTTCAAAGAAAACTTTCAAAAGTTCAATATTCATTTATAGTGAAAGTTATTTATTTACCCTTTCAAGGTCATATTTTTAGTGTTAATCTATTTATTGAAAAATGTTAGTATTTGCTTAATAAGTCTCGATGAGACATGGGATAATATATAGACACTAGTGGTGGTTTCATTGAACTTCCTGTTGGAACCCCCTGCCTGCAAAGTATTATTTATTTTATGTGAAATATATTGTCAAAGTTAGCAATTTATTTCTTAGTTGTGTTCCATTTATGACCCTAATGCTAAATTAACCAGATTCACACAAGCAAAGCTAGCTACCTCATAACATTTGGAAATTCTTTCACTTTTGTTGTAACAGTGTTACAACAGTGGAGGCAGGTTATATCAATGTCTTGTAAAGCTTTTTAAGTTCTGATGAAGGGCTGTTACTCAGACTTCTTGTGTTGATTATATATTTCAACTAAAGTTGATTAAATATTTTTTTTTACTAACTCACCTATACAACAACATGCATATGTAGAGCAGTATCTAGTATATTCGACAGGAAAAAATAGTCCCTAGAAGGTTAGCCTTGACTATCAGTAGACCTTTTTGTTTGATGTACAGTTGTTTTATTTTATGAGCAGTCCAGCCAGCAAGATAGCAGGCCTGGTGATGCAGAAGTTGGCTTTGTTGAGAGTGCTGAAGATCACAACAGTGCTAATGACAACCCAGTTGCAGACTTGAGTGAAGTGCAATCTTATCGAAACAGTCAAGACAGCAGTAGTGATGGAAGCACAGGTATATTTTGAACTGCCTGTCATCTTGTTACATTATATTTGTCGTTCTGATGTCTTTAGTAAATGGACATTTGTTCTTTCATTGTGAGAGGTTTAATTTAAAGTTCTAGAATTGCCAAAAATGCAAATTTTATTTTTAGCTAGGAAAATGTTTTAGGAGATGAATTGCATATTTGAAATGTTGGCCTTATAGGTCTTACCTGGGGGTACTCCATATAATTTTTATCATTGTTTTTTTTTTCGCTTTTGTATTTTTTTACATTTCCTTATAAGCATCCTTTTTAACCCATACTACCAAGGGGGTGGGGGGTTGGGGGACTATTTTACTGATATGTTTAACTGTAGTACTTTTCCAAAACCTGAAAACATTTAAAGGTCAGTTTTGCTTCCTTGCTAGCTGAGACACATTTTCTATACCCACTGTACCTGATTAGCCTGGTTGGTAAGGTGCCAGAATACCATGTGGAAGGCTTGGATATGATTTCCAGCCGGATCATCACTTAAGGTCTTAAAATAATTGAAAAAGAAGGTGCTGTCTTTGCTCTAACATTTGCACCTTTGTGTCTTATCAGATAAGAATGTTATACCAAAAGCTGTAGGAGACTTCATTGTTATTAAAGTGGAACTGACTTCGGCTGTTATTGAATCACATACACTAATTAGATTGCAGACAAATAGCAACACTAATTGCATAAACTTGGCCTAGAATTCGTATTCAATTCACACATTCTAAGCTGTCCCATCAATAATCCTTAAAAAAGATTTTTTGTGAATTTTTGTGTGTTTACTAACCATTTCCTATGAGAAGCTCTCTCTCTCATTCACTTTGATGGACAATGAAAGTGTTTAAAGTTGTTAAAAAAATTAATTGAAACGTGAATTTTGACAGGCCTTCTGAAGTAATTAATACGTATTATCAAATGTTTTTTAGTTAAAAAATTGAAGATAGTTTTAGAATAAATTATTATAGAATCAATAGAAAAACCAATTGTATTTACAGTACACAGAGATTTTTAGACACAGCATTAATTAATTTTGTAATTAAAATAATGTACATAATCACTGACTTTTAGATGCTCTGTTTCAGCAACTGGAACAAGACTTCTTATTAATGCTGATTTGAACTGGGAGAGGGAAAGTACATCAAGATCAAATTTGGTTGATGGCAGTATTGTCAGGACATAAAACTAATGTAATGTAATGACACTAACATATTCCAAATCTTGTGTGTAGTGTAAAGTAGAATTGTATTGTGAGTACAATATTCTGCTCTTGTGATCCTTGGCAGCTTTCCTTCACTGCAATTTGAACTATTCCAAAGCACTTCATCTATCACAAATTCAAGTTCTCATTGAATATTATTTGTCACCATCTGTCAATTAAGGAAGAAATTTTCCCTTTTTTCTTTTCAGTTTCTCAGAATTTGATTAAGTTTGGTATCTGTGACAGAGTAGATTTAGTGAATTTGCAATTAACTGTTGACAGTATTTAGCATTTGAATGCAGCACTTTATTCATTACAAACAGCTTGCACATTAGTAAAACAGAAAATGTAATTTTGCAACCGTTATCTAGTTCAAGTTTTTATATTATTATTTCCTTAAAGTTTCAAATATACATGAGAAAACGAATATTTTTGTTTATGGGGAATGAAGGCCTTTACAAACTGCAAGGAAAAATCATCAAATCTAGTTAACATTAGGTGCACCCCAACAACATTATTTTATAAAAAGTTTTAAGGTTTCATTGTTAGAAAAAAAATTCCGTTAAGAACCTTGCATTAACTACATAATAAAAAAACTATTCAAAAGAAAACAAAGCAGCTACTAGTTCTAAAACAGAAGTGAGTCTACAATACTGGTCATTAAAGTTTGGAGCTTTTTTATAAACTTTGGATTTTAAAAAAGTTCAATGCTCCCTCCTCATTGACTGTTGTAAGGAAGAAAAAAAAAAGGTTTACCAACCTCCATGCTTAAGATTGTTATCTCCTTATCATCATTCACACATACTGTTTTGTATGTTTTTTTTGCTTAAGCTTATTTAGCTGTATTTTAAATCTATTTTGATTATTTTTATCATTGACAACAATCATAATTGTCTGTGGCAACGTTTATAGTCAAAGTTGTTTAATAGGGTTTCTAGGAATGATGTCTTGCAAATCTTTCCTTGCAGAACTGCAAACTAATCTCCAAAATTTTGTTTTCTTTTTTTCTAAGCTTTATACTTGGTGCGACAGTTTCATTTAATTTCAGTTTCTTGAAAGAATTTAGTTTTGACTGTGTATTTCAAAATAGAATTTAATTGTAAATGCTTAGTTGAAGCAACAGTGAAAATTAGATTTTACTAGGTTGCTAACATCATTTGTCAGGCCAGCATGCTCTTGTAAGCTCTTAGCTCAAACAGTATATTTATGAATTGTAGATAGTTTATTGTACATAGAATACCTAGTTGATGTTCTTGTTTCGGGGTTGACCTTGAATGAAATACTTGATACATGCGACATGGCATGCGCTAAGTATTAAAATATGTTCTGAGAAAACATAATGTGTGAATCTGGATTTAATTTGCTGAGTCCAATGGACATTTGTTTCGGCTCGCTAAGTGAAAAAGAAACATTTTGAATTGATTTCTGAATCAGATATTTTACAAATATTTTAGGGTTTTTTTAGCCACAGGAGCGCATGTTTATAATTTATTGTGTTTGATAGACAAGGGGAAGTGAAATGGAGTTTATTATTAAATAGAAGAACAATATTACTAATTAGAACTTCAAGAAATGACCATTTAGGAGATGTCTAGTTTGAGGTAAAGGTGTGAATGGTAAGTCGGCCAAAAAACACAAACCTCCCACTACACTAGTTAGTGCAAATCAGTTTCTTTCTTATGATAGCTATTTTCTTGTCTGTTTCTGTGTGCTGTCAATCTTGGCCACAGTTTCAGTTGAAAGCAAGTTTATTTTTAAGGAGCTGTGGAAAAGGGGTCTGATTTGTTCGGCAAACTAGTGAGTGGCTGCTGTATCTTGAAAATTTGTTCGTATTCAGTGACTTTTGAGATAAGTAAAGTTAATTATCTGTTGTTATACAGTTATAAGATGCAACAAAGCAAAGTCTGTTTTCAAAAATACCCACTTTCATGCTTTAGCTGATGAGTGATAATTATAACAATGATTGCTTCAGGAATCTGATCGGCATAGTTTTTTTAGTTCTCTCATTTCATTACAAACTTTTCTTTTTATAAGAATCGTATTTTTTTTCGAAACCTTGCGATTCTTAAAATTTTTACATTTTGAGCTTATATAATTCTTAGATAATAGTTTCAAAAAATTTAATAGGTCCTCATTTTCTTGAAGCAGCAGAACCAGAGGTGCATGTCAAATGGTATGGTTTCAAACTTCACTAAATCGAGGGGGCTGAAGTCCTTGCAATGCAAGAAAAATATGTTCTGCAGGAGTAAGAGTGAAAGAAAGATAATCTAGTACTTTTAGTCACATTTGATTGATCAAAACACATTTAAGGTTTCCATAGAAACTAGTTTTAAAGAAAGGGGTAATACCATTGCCATGAAAACGTAAAATGTATATAGAAGAATTTTTGTGCGGCTGGTTGAGTGATTGAGCCTCAGTATGTTTGTTAAAAAATTCTTAAAATTTCTGAAATTTGAGCCGGGTGATGCCTATAAACTGGATTCTTATAAAAGAAGTGTGTAAACTTGGTAGTATTTTCGATAAATAGTCATATTAGGCAAAAGTTATCTGATCAAAATGGAGTAACAATAATTTTAAGCTTTTGATCACCGATCTTGGAACGAGCATTCAGACCAGAATAAAGAACATTAAAAATACTTTAAAAAAGCTAAACAAAGGGTTCTAACATCACCAGTCATTCTAGGGAATTAGGACATGCAACTGACCAACAACTGCATAAAAAATGGAGCAGAAAGACAGTTTGAATCATGACATACTGCCATTCGAAAAAAGCTGACAACAATCCTAGCCGAGCCATTATCGGGACAATACGCTAATCCCTATATTAAGTATTTTAACACAGAAACATTGCTCTTAGCCTTTCAACCTCAGTCACGCAGTTGATCAGCATTTCAATTCTCTTTATATGTCTCATACAGAATGATACGATTAGTTACGAGAATCAAGGATTTCATTGGGTAAAATATTTTGTGTAAGATAAAAAGTGAAATTCTCCCAAACTGCTTATATAAAAAGTATTAGATTTAGTTGGGGGAATTTAGTATTATGGCACGTCTTAAGGGCTTAAAAGTTAAACTAAACGCACTTCTATACCTGTACGTAATTTATGTTTAATCCAAATTTATTCATAATACACCGACAGGTCACAAGTAACTAAAGTTTGAAACTCGCCTCAATCACCATTATTTTTAAAAGACTTAGTGTCTGTTGTTTTCTTCAGGGTTTTCGTTAAGTTTTAAAGAAGGTGGTGAAAGTGTAGAAATAGAAGGTGTAAGGAGCTCCTGATATTTCTCATTTTATTTGCATGGTCTGAGTAATTTAGCTACCAAAGAAGGCGGCTAGTTTATTTCAAGTAAATGGCGAAATTAGCTGGCTGCCACCTCTTAATAAAAACCCTGATGCATATATTTAAGATTGTATTTTGTAACTGATTAACAGCAATAATTAGAATTCATCTTTCAAGGCAAATTAGCTGCATGGAACACTGTTATAACAGAACTTAAAAGTATCAATGTATAGAAAAAAGTAGAGTGACTGTGTATTATTACTATTGTCAGTTGTTTTGCTTGAGGTTGTATTAAAGAACTGGTTTCAGATATATTTGTTATATATGTTTGTTTGCTTTAATTATGTTGATGATACTAGAATACTGTGAAGTCATTAAATCATGCCCAGAGGGTTTAATCTTGAAAGGCATCCCATCTTGAAAATGAGCCCATTTAGTTTACAAAAAAAAAAGCTAAATCCTTTTGCGAGCCAGGTGGCCCATGGAGCCGGCGCTTATCTCCGGTTTCTGTAGTGTTAAGCGGATGAGAGTCTTTGACTCCCCCTATATGGGACACTAATCCATCGCAGGTTAGCTCCTAGCAGACGCTGGTACTCATTTACCTACCCCGGAGAGGTAATTTCAAAAAGTATCTAATTGTGCTCTTTTCAAGATATGCATTCATTTAAGGGACTGCCAGAGGCAGAAAAAGACACTAGTTTAATATCAGCTTTTTTGCAAACAGTCTGTAAAGCAGATTAACATAGATTAATCTCACCTATTTTCTATATAGCTAATCCTAACCTTAAGCCCCATGCAGTACGCCTCAGTACGGAAATTATCACCTCTCGACTAAGGGTTCCGTTTCGCGCATTTGTATGGCCTCCCAAAGACCCACAAGCCCGCCTTGTCCATGCGACCTATTTTATCAACCTCAGGGACTTATAATAAAGTGGCTTGACGAGAAGTTAAAACCACTCTCTACCAATGAATATTGTGCCAGCGATATTGGTTTTGCCCAGGAAATCAGAGAAGATCAACATCGAGCCAGACCATCTGCTTATTTCGCTGGGGCGGATCCAGGGGTGGTCCGGTCGAACCCCCTAAACGGAAAATAAAAACATTCTAACACGAGCGGTTTCTGAGGAAAAAACATAAGTGAACGAAACAAAATGCCAGTCTAAAATTCGACCTATATAAGCGCTTCCTTTTTTATTTGTCTACTTGGAAAAATAGCAAGTTCGTTATTCACTCTCATAGCCCCTAAAGTGGTCACTTTCGGAGATTACTGAACTGGGGTCCCGCTCTACAGTGATTTTAGTTGTGAAGGCTTAAACGTAATCCTTGTTTAATAAAATCGCTTTAAAACGAGATAGTTTGTTAAGGTATTAAACCGTCCACCATCATCCCTCAAAAAGCTGCAAATCGCATTTCCGAGGACTTAAATTTCAAAATTGAATGAGAGCTATAATTTGCGACTCAAGAAACAACTCCTCGAGCTACAGCAAATTGCTACCACACACCAACTTTTTCAATTCAATGGTGATTTATTTGAAGAAACAGACGGTGTCGCAATAGGCTCCCTGGTAGGGCCCTTGTTAGCTAACGTTTTTATGTGCTCCATTGAAAGTAAACTAGAACAAGCAAACAAGATTCCACCACTGCACCAACATTATATCACACCCTTGTTATGATGCTAAACAGCCAATGAATTTCTTCATGTTCTCAATAATATCTTCATAGAAATATTGCTTTTACTATGGAAGTTGAGAGCAACAATTCCATTCCGTTCCTTGGAATGCTCACTCACCAAATTTGATGGCAAACTTGTTTACAGAAAACCAACCGATCGCGACCGATAATGGATTATTGCTCCATCTTCCGAGTCATGTTGATAACCGATATAAAAAATGCCATGTTAACACATTGGTTGATCTGGCGTACCGTCTGTCTTCTTCTGAAAAATTTTCAACCGAATGCGAAATGCTTAGATGCATGTTTTCCAAGCTCTGTTATCCCGTTTTTCTTTTCGAGTCAACTATTCAAACATTTTCACAAGATCAAACGAAAAATCAAGTACCTTTTACATCTAATGAGAATTAGCGCCCACCGGTTTACTTGACGATTCCATACAAAGATCAGACATCAGCGGACAAAGTTCGAAGACATTTAAAATTCTTTAAGTTGTAAAACCAATGTTAATGTTAAAGCAGTATTTACCAATAAAAAATTGGAGGAAATCGTTTTAACGAAAGAGAAAAAACCTGCAATAGTAAACGATCAGCGCGTTGTGTATCTTTTTCAGTGTGACTTGAGCAATGCGAGTTATGTCGGATAATTATACTGCCCGTCACTTCCACAAACGTGTTGCTGAGTAAAAAAGATCTGCTATTAGGAACCATTTAACGTCTGAGCATAATAGGAACAACGCTTTTCCAATTCATCACCTTTTTAAATATTGAAAAAATACAAGAACAAATGGGACTGCTTATAGTCTGGGGAACACCACAGCGGACCCGCTCTTTTTCGGAAATACAACAATTTATTTGAGTGCTTTGATAACGGTTCATCAGGTAGGAGGAAAACCAGTCTTTCATAATACCACGTACCCCATAATGTTCAAGCTTTCCTAATAAAATAAAATGATCAACCGTATCAAAAGTTTTCTTCAGGTCAATAAATACACCACATGAATAAAGTCCTCTGTCTATATTTTGTTGGATCTTGGTTATGATATCAATAAGAGCATGCACAATAGAACATCCCTCACGAAAGCCATATTGAGAATGGTTTAGGATGTCGTGTTTTTTCAGGAACGAATTAAGGCGATTATACATAATATTCTCAGATATACGATTAAAGATAGAAAGTAACGACATTGGTCTGTAATTATTAGGGTCATGTTCATCCTCATTCTTGTAAACTGGAATTATTTTAGAATGTTTTAATTTAGACGGATATGTCCCGTATTCAATTGATTTGTTCATAATTGTATAGCAAGAGGTTTAGAAAGGATCTGGCAACCGGATTTCAGGATTCGAGCCGTAGGACATGAATACAGGCCAGAAGCTTTTTTTGCAGGAAGAGTCTTTATTTCTAATTGGATTTCCTCGGGTAAAACCGTATCAAAAATGAATGAAGTAGAAAGGATCCGCTTAGGTAGATACTGTGAGTAATGAATTAAGCTATGGGGAATCTTAGCAGAAAGTCTTTCACCCACAAAGGCAAAGTGTTTGTTATACTCGGTAGATATATTTCACTTAAGTTAATAGTTAAAATATTATCGGCCCGTCTCAAGCTCTGGATTTGTAACACTTTTCCTTTTACGATTTATCAGTAGATTGATTCCTTCCCAAGTACCTATTTACCAATTCTGTTATAAAAGTGGTTAGAGTTTGGGGTACACACTTAATGCACCTATGCTACCTGCTTGTTCCATCTGAAACAATAGTCAACAAATGACGTACATCAACGAAAACCCCTAGATACTTTAACTTGTCCAGACTACTCAAATAGGTTGCCATATATCTCAAAAGGAGCTTTGTCGCTGTGGTGTACCTCAAGGGTCTGTCCTTGGCCCCATTCTCTTCCTTATCTATATAAATGATATATATATGTCTTCCGACAAATTTTATTTTTATTTGTTTGCTGATGACACAAATTTACTCTATGCAAATAGTAATCTAAAAGTTCTAGAGGCAACTGTTAATTACGAGCTTTCTAAAGTCAGTAGTTGGTTAATGGTAAACAAAT
>JANCMA020347014.1:0-11655 GCA_024336925.2 Zoanthus solanderi | reverse complement strand
ATCCTCGTACGGCTCTATAATGCTGCCGCCTCGCCAGCCTCGCGTCTTCGCTCGGCTGGCTCGTTGGCAATAATTTATAGATGTTTACACCGTCTCAATTTCTTTTTTAAAGGTAAACTATTCACTTTTGTCTATACTTTTGGTTTCATTAAACACATAAAATAAATAAATAAATAAAAATTATAAAAGCTTTGACGAGCACTTACTAGCAAGATTTTTTTAGTGAAAGAAAATGTCTTGCAAAGTATATCTGTTATTAGAGAGAATTAAATGGCAATTTTTAACTTAGATTACCAGGTGACAAACGAAGTTTTGAAAAATTCTGTTTTCTTCTCTTATGAATTGTTTTTTAAGATAGTCTCAATGACCTGTTTTTCATAATCTTAGGAATTATGAACTACTCATTGTAAATGTTAAAGGAAGACGATTTGCGTTTTTGTTTGATAGCTCTGGAAAATAATTCCAACTAAATGCTACGCACAACTGATTTTATGCAACATCGGTGCAACTCTGTCAAATTTGACAATTACAATTAAAAGTACAGTACACAGTCAGTAGGAAAATCAGATCAAGGTGTCGACTGAAAAAAATATAAACAAGCTCATGAAACACTCAACATATTAGTTGAATTTTACTCTAAACATCAATTTTAATATCTGTATTTATTTTCTGTTCTTTCACTTTCAGTTATGCCTTTAAAAAAACTTTTACAGTTTTAAAAATGCATTTGCAATTTTACTGTATAAGCACCCGTAATTCTAATCTTAATTTTATGATCTAATTAAAAAGAATTTTACTGCATGCATTTAAAAAGATTTTATTTCGAACCAATAGTCTTGTTAGAACTTATTTCCTTTTTTTCATTGTGATTGAGAGATCTTTTTAATTACTGACACCTGCTTTGAAACTAACAAATCAGAAAAAAGATAGAACTGAAATAACTCTTTTATACAATGCTTATGAGTAAAAACTGTTTTTGCTGTTAACGCTTAAATATTCGACTTTTATTCAACGATTGAACATTTGGCAGTAGTGGGATAAACTGAAATCAAATTAAGATGAAGCAAATTAAAGTCTTAAGTTCATGAAAATGATTCAAGAAAATGAAATTTCTTTCAACTGCGCGATGAAGCTTCCATTGGTACTTTCTTTAGAATTGAGCTAAACGTGTAGGCTCAGTTTAAAAATGATTTAAAACTGCACTCGTTTTTTGTGACAATCAGGAAAACTGAGACGAGCGTCGTTAATTTTACTTTCACTAGTCTTTCATTCTGAAAATTTCTTATTTTTCTCTCTTTATTTCCTAAGAAACAGATACTTTTCTTTTCTCAGTTCCAACCTCTGATTGCTCTTACTCTGTTCATATTTTTGAACAAAGATAGCAAGAAAGAAAGTAAGTTCTTTTTTGCCAGCGTACTCTGTCGCTGATTTCACTACTCTCAAATTGGGTTTACGGTAATTTTTTTTTCTGTCGAGTAAACTCAGTTACTGTAGATTTACTGTCATGAGCGGTAAGTAATGCGAACTCATCCTTTAGTTTCTTACGAATTAACTCTGCACATTGTCAGTTTTACGTCAAGTTATCGATTTTCTGACACAAATAATTAAAGTATACCCTTTTCTCAACAATTTATACTTAAAAGTAATGAAAAGAATAAAACACAACTGGCCGGAAAGTATATATAAATGTATTAATATCACACACAAATAGTTTTGTACTTTAATAAAATAAATCCTGAATTCGAATACACTTTATTTTTCAACTTACCCAGTGTTGATAAAATAGCAATTGGTACATCTCTGCTCGGTTGAATAGCTTCTTCCGATGTGGTTACAATTACATCAAAGCCAACAAACGCAAAGAAACATAACGCAGCTCCCTCCATTACTCCAGAAAATCCGTACGGCGCGAAATTGTTTGTCCAATTCTCGCCCCGAGCGTAATAAAAACCAGCGACTATGATAAACGCTAATACTACCAGGTTGATGATTGTGACAACAGCGTTTGCGAGAGATGAGGTTTTTATTCCAAGAATTACAGGGATAAGAAGAAGAACTACGAGCGAAAAAGCTGTGAAGTCAGGATAAATGACGTACTCGAAAACTGGAGCTTTTAGGTCTCCTAAATGAGAAATTGTAAAGTTGCGAATTCTGTCGTCAAGGAGAGAGTCGAAATATGAACTCCAAGCCCTGGAAACTGACGAAACACCGATTATATACTCAAGTATTAAGTTCCATCCAATAACAAAGGCACATAACTCTCCGATTACAACATAGCTATAGATGTAGGCAGACCCCGCTTTTGGTACTCGAGCGCCAAACTCAGCATAACACAAGCCCGCCAACAAGGAAGCAATAGATGCTATGAGAAAAGACAACACTATGGCGGGGCCAGTGACATTTCGAGCCAGAACTCCTGCCAAAACATAAATACCCGCTCCCAACGTGGAAGCAATTCCAAAAGTTGTGAGGTCGAATTTTGTGAGGCATTTTCGCAATTGAGTTTCGTTCAAAGTGTCTGGGTCAAGATTTTTCTTTACACAAAGCGTTTGCCAACATCTGGTCGCTGCCATCTCATGTTAATATGAAATGTAGATCAGGGATGTGATATGTAAATTGTAGTTTCATGCATTATAAATTGAAAGAAGTCAGGCAGTTTAAATATTAATTTATCTATTATATAGATGATTTCTTGTAACCATGTTTTGTAAACATAGTAATTTCTCACGATTTTAAGAGTTAACTTCAATGACAAACTACAGCATTCGCCATCTCAAGAATATTCACGGTAATGACTTTGTTTTTTAAATGAGAAACTAATATATTAAAAACTGAATTATGATCTCCGGCAAATCCAGGTGACATGCATTTTATTATTTCTAATCTGCTAAAACTGAAAATCAATAAAAAAAAAGTAATTTATATTCACTTCTATTCTATATTAATATAGATCTTACAAAACAAAAATAGGTTTTCCAGAAATCAAGAAACAAGATATTGAGCTATACATTTAAAAACTATACAAAAACAAAATTCAATTCTTTCAACTGAAATCAATTTTTAGGTTAGCTGTGTAAAAAACATTAAAAAAAAATCTTTTGTTCAAAATAGTGGTATTGACTATTCCATTGAAAATTGTTTAAAGAATCTTCATTCTTTATGATCATGGGAACTTTTTCAACAAGCAAAAAAGCATAATTTAGGTAATTTTTTGCATGATCGCCGTTATAGTTTAAGGAGCTGGGGCTTCGAGCGTTGTATGTAGTCATACCATATTGATGACTACTGATGTTTACTGTGGTAAAAATCTTTCAGTTGCAACTTAGCCTTTTGCATCAGTAATAGAAAAGTTGTCTTAAATGAGCTTTGTTGATATTTTCACAGGCTTTGGGGAGACTTGAGAATTCTGACTGACAGATACTGATTCTAATATATGGACCTTTCTTGAGGGTGTTACTAAAACGAGTAACGCAATAACGAGTAAGGGGAAAACGAGTAACGAGAAAACGAGTAATGGGAAACGAATAACGGGAAAACGAGTAACGGGAAACGAGTAACGAGAAAACGAGTATAACGGGAAACGAGTAACGGGAAAACGAGTAACGGGAAAACGAGTAACGGGAAAACGAGTAACGGGAAAACGAGTAACGGGAAAACGAGTAACAAAAGAAGGTTCAAATGAAAGTAATGTAGAGTAACGGGAAAAACAATTGAAAAAGTAATAGAGAAAAAATATCTTTCAAAATTTGGCACATTGAAGGATTTTTACAGGATGACACGCTTTCCCCACCAAAAAACGTCAAGTCACAGTCGAATACCAAGCATGGCTAGAGTAGCGGAAGGTAGAAGGTAGCCGAAGTCATTTTCTCAAACAATTTTATTATCATCACATAGTCTCATTTTAGCAGCAAACTAAATTTATGGAAATAATCGAAAGAAACGTTCTGGTGTCTTTTAAGGAACGATATGGATGTTACACATAGCACTCCCCTATTTTTGTGAACAATAACTTAATTACTAACAATTGGTCTGTGTTGCAAGATTTTTGGCAAATATAGAATCCAGATGGTATTACCTCTAGCTCTAAAAGTGAAAGGTTAAAATTTTCGAATGGCTGCCACAGAATTGGAAGAATTCAAGATTTGACCTATGGCGTCTCTTAACGAAACAGCATTTGTGTTTTTTGCACGAAAACAAGTGTTTACAAATATAAAAGAAGAAAAAAACTTTTCTCATGAAGACTGAAAAAAAATAAATAAAAATAAAGTAAAAATAAAGAAAGCTGCACTTGAATGTTACATGGCACGATTTAAAATTTTGTTCGGTGGTTTTATTTATTCCACGGTCGAAAATCAAAACTCTACTCGGCTTATATTCGACTGTCCAACATCGCCTATGTGACGACAGCTAAAATCTGAATTTTACAACCAGTAAAATTTGAACTGAGTTCAGTAATAATATATATTGCATTTTCGATATGGATACGCTAAAATGTACAGCCGTATATTTTTTCATTTAATATTTGCGTTCGACAGGCTTGATGCTGTACTCAGTTGATCCTGAGAAAAGGTGAAGAACATTTATTTATATAAACTATTGCAAATGATTCATACAGTGTTAAAAAATTTGCGTTTCGGTGGGCTTCTTGACTAAAGTTCGCAGATAACAATTTTATATCACATGTTTTTTCATTTACCAAATCGCAATTCTTACAGTTATATCTCTTGTTTTCTTTCGTACCAGCTACTGTATTTTCAAATTTGATACAGTACAAAGTACATGTACAAATCAATGTATACACAAATGTACCACATACGGTACATATATTATTTATATTGTCTAAAATCAGTAAAGATATATAGGCTGATATCCCGAAATTATTTAAGAACGTTCAGCCGCAAACGAAAAATTCGACGTTTTTATAAAAAAAAAAAAGAGTGTATCATCTTTAGGATTATATATCTTACGTCAAGCTTCATTACTCGGGTTCCTGTGGAAAGCCCGAGTCTAAAAATGCAGACTGTTCGTCGTCGTCATACGTCATCTCCTCAAAAGGGAGAAATCTGCAAAACTTGTCCAGGAGTTCTAAGCGCAAACGGGTGACAATACATACGTATGTTTTGACAGCTTGTGAACAAAAAATGCCTTAAATTGCGGAAAACAAAAGAATGTCTATTAATTATCTACTGTTTCGGAGAAAAAATTATTGTCCTAAAACAACTACTTTAAAAACTAATCAAACCGCGCTTAGCCGAGCTGGTATATAGTAATTAACAACTATCCTTTAAAGGGGAGATATATATATATCAGTCTAGCGCTAGGCCCCGACCCTGAGGGGGATAGTTGTTTTAGTATTTACCAAAATAATAGGATAAAAATGTACCTTATTTTCAAAGAAACAAACCAATGTAAACCTTTTTTCTATAGCACGCGCGCTTCCTGTCATTTTGACTTCCGCCTCAAAATCAATTAATAGTCTTGGATATCGCGAGCTACAGGAGCCAATCAGAGCTCGCGAATATGGATATCGGTTGCTTTTGTAAATACTAACAAGTGATATTTCTTATCCAAAGCGAGTACAAAAGAATCAATTGGTGAGCTCGCTATTGGTTATAAATGAAAGATTAGCTGATCATATTTGTCTTCTGGAGTTCTCACAGATGTATACGATAAAATTTCTTATATAAGTAAACTTACCTCTTTGAATTTCAATGCATTTCGGTAAAAACTTCTGATTTCCAGTAACTTGAAAAAGTATATTACAATTCGTGAAAGTCTTATTAGCCAAAAGATGAAGGCAATTACTAAACAAGCAACAATTCCGGCTTCCATGCTATAAGGCAAATCAAAATGAATGAAAACGTGTTAGCATAATCACTTAGAATGAATTTTATAGAGTTCATTATTTTATACATACTGACACTTTATCGACTTAATTAAGATATTTATATTTTCTAGTGGTTAGAATTGAACACATATTAACTGATGAGAGATTTTATACTTTTCATTCAGCAAGTCTTAGTTTAAGCTTTCTATTGAAATAGTAATGGTTGTCAGTTTTGTGAATTCAGTAATATTTTTTTCTGATCGAAGGGAATCAATTTAAAGGGAATAAATAAACTAATGAATAAAATTAAAAATTACAGCATGGAAAGCACTTTCTATAGGAGTTTTTGCACTCGTTTTTAGCTCATTAATGCGCGCGCATGCGCAAGCAATGAATGAGTATCGTAAGGGTGAAATGTCGACGGAAGTGGAGCGTAGACCGAAATTTGTGGACGGAAATTGTGGAGGGTAGACGGAAGTGTAAGTGTCCTCACCACCCCTCCCTGCTTCGGCTTAGCAACAAAAGTCCAAACAATCTTTGATGTCGCTGCAATAAGCAAGTGCAAAGATCAAGAATAAAGAATGTATGCTCGGTTATAAATAAGTTTAAAGATCAAGGCAGAATTTCGCAACCTCTGGTAATCGCAATGTGTTTTGAGTTAGTACATGAATGAGCATTACATGAATGAGTTGGCTCTAAGGGCCCTTTGTTTGTATTAGAAATCTCACTCGTTTGCTACGTGCACTCTTTCGATTTCACAAACATCACCGACTCGTGCGAAAATCTCGTACGCACGTGCTTTCCATGAAAAAATCTCTACCTTTATATAGACGAAGTCCTTAAGGCAAGATCATTGCGGGTAATGTAGGTTACTTATTAATTGCGAAAAAAAGAAAACAGGAAAAGCTTACGCTAAAACGGGACAACAACAGTTATGAAAAAATTTAACTTTTTTAACATTAACTAAGGCTTGTTTTGTTTCTACAACGTCGACGATTATTTTATTATTATTTACCATTACAGCCTTAATGGCTGGGGTCAACGGGGTAAAAAAAATGAATAAAATACGCAAAAAAAAGTAATAACGGAAAAAAAAAACAGCTAATTTACAGAAGTGTGAGTAATTAGTGAAACAGAATGTTTGAATAAATTAGGGTCATCAGTATCAAAAATAGACTGAGGTTAACTGTTCCATTGAGTGGTAGTTCTAGGGTAAAAGGATAAGCGGTGAGACGAGGTGCTGGTAGAGAGGGGGGTGAAGCTATTATTGTGGGAGTGCCGGGATCTAGGTGTCATGGGTTGGAGGTATTTGGAGGCGTTAATTGGAACATGTATTATAAAGACTGATTTTGGACCGTGGTGTAAACAATTACGAGAATGACCGTCGCGGTTATGAACGTACTTTATGCAATTGCAAAAGAGAAGCCGGATTCGAACCAACTGAGCTGTGAGTATTAAGTCATAGCTAGCTGAGAGCGCAGGTCATTTTTAAAGGGTCAATAATTTCCAAGTACACACGTGCACGACATTTTTTTTAAAAAGTCAATAAATCGCGTGCGAAGCTTATGATTCTTAGCTTTTTCCACTGATTTTACATATTTTGGAATTTCTATCCAAATACTCTTATAAAATAATCGATATTTAAAAAAACTGATATGAATATTTAAGATACAGGTACGAGAATAGTACAAAGCCTTCAGGTTTCAAAAGTTCCAGCAGAAACGCAAGTGCGTAGCTTCCTGTAAGCCAGGTAAGCCCGAGCTTACTAGTTTTTCTCAAACCTTTCTTCATCCAATTTCTTTCATTTCGGAAAATGAAGGTACCGGACAGACAAAATGGTCCCTCGAAATCATTCTGCTGTACTAGTTAAATATACTGAAGCTACATGTAACGTCATCGCAACAGTTTTTATCTAGATACTAGATGAAATTACTGTTTCAGTCTGACAATACTTTGCACTAGATTTGTTTATAGTAAGACGAAGGACTAACGTCCGAAACGTCAGTAAGTATTCTCTCTTTTTTACGGTGTAGAATTTACATTTTTATTCCTATATGGCAAACATGACTGAGTCTGAGACACAACTGCAATCACATTCAAATCTGCTTTTCTGTGTGCACTGCCACCTCAGGTATGGGACATACTGTATATATTTTCAGGGTGATTTCTGTGCGATACTAGTTAATACAGTAGCTTGACTTTTAGCAATATAAACAAAAGTATGGAATGGACGTTATGGAGGTAGGGGGGAGGGGGCTTCAGGATAAGTATTAACGTCCATTTGACGTTATTTAAAATTGTTTTGATTTGTCGACGCCCCATAACCAATCTAAAAAATCAGGAAGTATTGTGTTCACATCAGTTTCACATGATTCTGTACTCGTTCAGTTGCTGTTTGTGTTTGTACAGCACTAATTTAGTAATGACACGAAACTGAAGCCATGTCCGTGTGACTAAAAAACCAACAAACGCAACGCACGTGATAATTGACTTCCACGGAAGCAACTCTCCACCCTCGCTGGGATAGGACTGATAAAAGTTTTTATAACATTTTCTCAAATTAAGATCTCCTGATACACTCTATTTTTTTTATAAGAACGTCGAATTTTTCGTTTGAGGCTGAACGTTCTTAAATATTTTCGGGATATCAGCTTCAAATGTTCTTAAAAATGTTCTTAAAATATCTTTACTGATTTAGAAAACAAGAGATATAACTGTAAGAATTGCGATTTGGTAAATGAAAAAACATGGGATGTAAAATTGTTATCTGCGAACTTTAGTCAAGAACCCCACCGAAACGCAAATTTTTTAATAACACTGTTTGAATTATTTGCAATACCAAATTATCATAAATAAATGTTCTTCACCTTTTCCCAGCCTCAGCATGTTTTTAACTTGTTCAAAATTTTTTGGCGATTTTCAGCCTCATGTTCTTATAAAAATGGTTCTTGTATAAAAAAAAAAGAGTGTCAATGATGACGCGAGCTTCACATTGTCTTTGCGAAATATTTAAGGAACGTCGAATGTTTGGGCACGTGTGATGGAAATAGCAACAAAATCGCTTAAAATGCCTGAAAAAACAGCTAAAGATCAACAGACTACCAAAAAGAACATCATACCAAGGTTAGTTTAGTTTTATCTAAAATCAAAATTGTAATTTTATTTGGCTATTAAATAGAATAATAAAAATGCTGAAATATGATAAAAGGTTTAGAAAGTCTAGAAAGCAAAAGCCACCCGAACTCATCTCCACGGTTTCGCCAGAACCTACACTCATGCGCATATGCGGCTTCATCCGAGAAACTACAATGCAAGTAACTGAAGCAACCGTTGACAACTGTTTCGTCCATGTTAGGACTCATCGTGTAGTAGAACGCCAAGGCTTACCCCTAAGCGGGCTAGCTACCTTCGCGAGATCTTATAAGCAGCTGTTTTGAGATTTCTAGGACTCATCAGCTCAGTATAGCTTTTCAGTCACAAGCAAAGGGCTTCAAAGGCGAGTTCAGAGAACTGTTTTCAGGTTGACCTCCTACCGCATGCATGTGGGAGCTTGGTTGGGGTATGCCAAACATACCTCTGGCAAAGCGTGCGGAGAGAGGATACAAAAGAGGACCTAGGTGGTTTAAAAATACAAAAGTAAAACAGTAGAAAGCAAAAACTACCCGAACTCAACTCCACTGCCGGTTTGGCCAGAGCCTAAACGCATGCGCAAAACCGGCTCCAACCGAGTAACTACAATGCAAGTAATTGGAGCAGCCGTGGACAACTGTTTTGTCCTTGTTAGGACTCGTCAGCACTGTATAGTTTTTCAGCCACAAGCAAAGAGCTACAAGGGCGAGTTCAGAGGACTGTTTTGAGGCTGAACTCCCATCGCATGCATTTATATTTGGCATACCCCAACCAAACTCCCATGTGCATGCCGTGGGAGTTCAGCCAGCCTTAAAGCATTTTTCTGAACTCGCCCTTGTAGCTCTTTGATTGTGGCTGAAAAGCTATACCGTGCTGATGAGTCCTAACACGGACTTTGTTCGAACATTGTTCAAACTTTTCATCCAACATTTCCGCTCGCGTGATCAAATATACGTGTCTAGTATTGAAATCCAACATTGTTCGATGGTTTTGGATTCGTTTGAGCACTCCAGCACCCAACACAATCCAACACTGATCAAATACCATCCAACTCCACCTTACAATGTAGGATAATGTTTGGCCAACATGCTTGATCGCTTTGAACGGGTCTTTAAAAACACGGCCGGGCACAAGCAACAAATCTTCCCAGTTCGTGGTTGCTTGTCTACATCTGTTTCCGTTATGAACGCCTGCTACAAGTGGATGGTTACTTCGGACACTCATAGGCCATGACATAGTGGCTTTTCGTCAAAAAAAATGCTGTAGGAAAACCCGTGTACAACTTTCTGTATCGTTGGATCCGGGCCGGACCAAGTCAACCAAACAATGTTTTAAAATAAGTATAAGAAAATTTGACAACAACGATAAATGATTAGTAATTATATTTTGAACGGCCACACCGTTCTTCACCAGGTTATAAGGATGTCTTTACATAGACATGAGTAATATATTTATACGAAAACAAAATATGATATGTCAAGCTTGTCAAAAGATTTAAAAATTTAAACGCCTGAAAAACAATAAACGAAATATGATATAGCGTGTAAATAACAAATAAGCTGTAAATTATACAAAATAAAAAAGGACCAAATCAAAGGTAAAGAAAATAGAAAATGTGATAATTGCTGATCTTCTCTTATGTTGAGTCCATAAGGCTCAAGATTATTCGCTTTGAGAATGTCATGGTTTCCATAAGATGGTCTTATCGAAACTGATCTTCACACTAAAGCTACTGATAAACACTGAGCATATGGAGCAACACTTTCCAGAAGTCCAACGCAGTTTTAGAGTTGAGAGATCTACCATAGACATGATTTTTTTTTGTCAATTATAAGAGAAGTGCAAGGAACAACAACAAGAACTTCATATCATTTTTGTAGACCTTGTAAAGGCATTCGACATTGTCAATCGTGAAATCATGTGGCAGTATCTGGGAAAGATTGGCATTCCTTCAAAATTTGTGAACATCATCAGGCGTCTACATGATGGCATGCGAGCAAAGTCCAAGTGGGTAGCGACTGTAGCGAATGCACTGATGAGTTCGAAGTCACTTGTGGTCTTCACCAAGGATGAATACTCGCCCCATCTTTGTTTGTACTCTTCTTTGCCTTTGTTGTGCGCCACGCTACCAAGAACCTTCCAGCCAATGATGGCATCAGCATCAGATACAGAACGGATGGCGACTTCTTTAACATCAGACGGTTTCGTACAAAGAAAGCCACAGCTACCATAATAGATGAGCCTCTCTATGCAGACGATGCTGCCTTCGGTAGGCACACAACAACAGACTTGCAAAGTCTGACTGACAGCCTGAACGAATCATGCAAAAAATGGGGTATGACCATAAACCAGGAAAAAACCTAAGTATTCCATCAGCAATGCGATGTTGCTTCACCTGTGACCCTTGATCGAGAGCAAGCCCCCAACTGTTGAACACAAGTTTTGTTACCTGGGCGGAACTGTGAGCGATGATTGTTAGCCTAGCTGACAAGTGTATCGTTCGATAATGTGATTAAGTAACGTCATAGTCATTGTAAGTACACTAATTAATGTACGATCGTCTGAATGATATAGTGAAGACAACACATCGAACCAATGGATTTCAGGGGTGTAGGAGTGACGATAAAAGTGGGGGGGCCCAGGTAAAAAATTTTTTTACCCTCGCTCCGCTCGGCATCACTTACCACCTATTGTTTTAT
>JANCMA020346910.1:0-11656 GCA_024336925.2 Zoanthus solanderi | reverse complement strand
TTAATTTTGGAGTTAATATTTGATAGAAGGCCGCCAAACCGTCCCCTAACCAAAGTTACACTTTCGCATGGTCTGGAAGGACGGTTTGGCGATTGACCTCAAAATTCTTCTAAATCAAATACTTCATTCAACTCTTTCACTATCCACCAAAATTTAGGGTAGAGAGTGGCCTTAAATTATTAACTTTCACTAATAGCTTGGACTTATAAATTTCAAAAGGCGACATGACGCCCGTTTTTAAAAAACGTAAAAACCTTAAATTTGCCCAGTTAACCGTACTATAATTATTAATACAATAAAAGTGTAGCCAGGTAACTTTTGTTATAATAACAGAGTAAATGAAATTCATTACTGAAAGTTTTGTTCATCAAGATTCTAAATGAACTTAATAAATGAACAAATAAGAGTAGAGCGTCGCAAAGCGAGTTGTCATAATGACATGAAACAGATTGCTCCTTCGATGCCGAAGGTAGAAGTTAATGTTTTTAATTTTCATGCAAATCAGACTGATACTTATATTTCAGTATTAAATTGTCTGGACCATCGAACCTTGGAAAAAAAAAAGCGAACTCGGAAAATGTATTTTTTGCTATTAAGGGATTATCAAACCTGTAGGCAATCACAATGCTCTGTCCACAAAGTTGAGCGATCTTAACCAAAACACCATCTAGGGAAGCACAGTCTGCAGCGCGGCAAGGTTAACACTGTTTGAATTGAATCAATTGTCATTTAAAGGGAACCTCGGCTGTCCAACAATATCAATCTTAAATAAGAGTTTTCCTCAACTTGTTTCTACATCAGCAGCTCAAATTCGATAATTCTATATAATTCATACTAAGTGATTTGTTTTAATCACTGAATTTGTTGCGGGCCGCCATCTTGAAATGTGACGTAGTTGCAGTGCCAGACCCCCACTCGTTCATTGCTATTGTTTTTTATCAAGAGTAGTGACTGACACTACAACTTACACACGTCACATTTCAAGATGGCGGCCCGCAGAAAGTTCAGTGATTAAAACAAATCACTTAGTGTGAATCATATACAGAGAATTATCAAATTTGAGCTTCTGATGTAGACACAAGTTGAGGGAAACTCTTATTTGAGATTGATATTGTTGGACAGCCGAGGTTCCCTTTAACTCTGAAACTTGTGTGTTTTAGTAAAGCAAAAGGACAAAGTCAATATAGCAACATTTTATAAATAAGTTGTAACTTAAAAAATTTCTGCAAATGATATTTAATTCTTTTATGAAATAATTTTGCTATAAGCTATTGATTCTTTGCAGTGCGTTTCTACTTTAATATCTTTAATTTTTTTCCCACTTCTTAAAAACAGGCGACTTCTAAAGAAAAAAAGTTTCTAATGATTGCTTAGCGCACTTTGACGCACACTCATTTCATTCATGCGGTTCAATTACAACACATCCTAATCTGAAAGGTGTGCCGAGCAATATAAGTGAACAACGAGTAATTCAGTAGTTTTAAAGAAAGTCACATCTGTTGAGTGGAGTTTCCATTCCAGGTGTTGCTGTCGTCGTCCTCATCACCGCCTTGTTTTAACCGATACACATTCCCATCTCTACTAGCAACTGCTCTGTTTCCCGTCTGCCTTTGCCGTACACTGGAACTAAAGGTCACGTCATACAGTTAGGCTTGAAAGTAGGTTTTGGAAGGAAATAAAACTACGGTTGGATACAGAACTGGACAACTGGGAGACATTTTATTTTGACCTGATAATCGCTAGAATTGATGTAAAGTCTCTTGTATAACTAATGGTTATAAGATGGTATGGCTGAAGAACAGTATCAACCGTAATGCTTGTGGGGTATGACCAGAAAGATAATCTTAAGTATAGACAGTACGTGTGTGCTAGTATCACGTATCTGTAGCCATTAAAATGATTATCAAGGCCCTGTTGGTAACAGGCATTACCCCGTAAAACTACCATAAACAATGGTGAGTGTGTAGTAGTAGCTATTCTATTCTGGTAAGGCTAAATTTTGAAAAACAATTAAGGAAGGGAAATATCCTCCTCTTCTAATAATCCGGCCCTATTAAACCACAGCGTAAAAAGACTACTTACTCCGTCCTTGTGGAGGCACTTTGTGCCTGGGGGGAAGAGTTGGAATGTGTGTTTTCACTACCGTAGGCCCCTCGGTGACGATCGGGAGAACTGAATAAGAAACTCTTTATTAAGTTGATCAATAGAAATATTGGTGCCAAAATCCACATTAACATGTCACTTGTTGACGAACCACTGCTACTTGTTATCGCAGAGCTTCCTGTCTGTTGAAGAAAATTAAAGAAAAGTTAAGGTATCAAGAAACGGGGTCGCATTCACATAAAATAAAGTAAACGCTTTCTTTGTACTTTCATTTCTATATGAGGAAAAAGTTCGTATATGAGGAACACCTATTCAAACGAAAGTAAAGAAACACGTGACGGCAAGATTCAAAAACCATTCATTTGTGAATCTGAAATGCAAATCGAAGTCACATCAAACAATAGCACGTCAGTCAACCACATGTCTACTCAATTTGCTGAACGCAACCATCACAACAGCTATTTCTTGATATAAACCTTGTGATGCAGTGTTGCATTGGAAATCACAAAGGTGAAAGTACCATTCCCACTCGAGAATTTGTAGAATACATTTTATTTCCTCAGAACAGAAAAAACTTTACCCTCTCAATGAAGTTGCTGTTAAATCGTAAAAATGACTGCATAGTTGCCAGTTATTAAGATCTTTGTGTCTCGGGTCGAAAGCTTTGTCTTGTAAAGCTTTAAATGTTTGCATCAAAGTGGACCCAGTTTTCCATCTTCATCATCATCCTTCGGCATCCGAGGCCGGGATGCTAGCAACAACAGCATGCCACAGTGTTCGGTTCCTCATCCCTTGGCCCAATTTGCCGACCTCAATGCCCGAGCCCCTCGATAATGAACTTTGCGGGTACGTCGTCTTTCGATTACGAATCGGGAGTCTTTGGTTCCAAAGCAGCAAGGATGATATAATTTCTCTCTCCACTCTCAGGCAGTGACCAGCAAACTGGAGGCGACGACGCATTAGAGTGTCAGAAATAGGGGGTTGGCTATCGTAAGTCCTCTCCTTTGTTGCATGCTCTGACCAATGAATATTCTGTACCTGGCGAAGAAGGTTCGTGACCATCTTACGAGACTCCTCCAGGAAGAGTTTAAGACAAACATCCACTTAACAGTTAAGAAAAAGGAGACGCTAGATACATGGACCACTAGGATTACAAATAGGATTTAGCTTCAACCCAACAGTTCCAAACATTTCGATGATGCAAAATTTTCTTTTTCTTTTTTGTTTAACTGCCCGGAAGAAGTCTTCAGCCCATATTTAGTATATTAATGTTTTTGTTATTAAAAATAGATAACTGATTGTTTAGGTAGCTAAAAAGACTGCTCTGGTAAAACAGTTGGAACCTCTCCATGAAATCAAATCAAATTAATCAATATTATACTAAACTTCGACTTCATGAATCAGTTGTTGAAACCCAATAAAACAACCTTTCATATTCCTCAACTTCAAAGACAGAGAATTTACTTTGTTTCAACAATTTCAGAAGTTGAAAATTTCAAGATTTTCAAACATTTACTTTGGGAAACCCGACAGTAATGAGAATGGCTTTACTTACCGACGCCACAATGAGTGTGGCACTTGGTGCCAGTTCCAGTTCGGTCAATGATTTCATGAAGTCCTCGTCGTTGAGTTCTCGTTTGGGATATGTCGTGAATAATCTGACACTAGAAAAATTTGGACCAGCATGCTGTGCGAAGAAAATAAGAAAGTTTGTATTTTATAGAAGCAAAAGTGAACAACAGAAACTTAAAGATCACGAAGATTTTCGTCATAACTTCACTACGTACAACCGCTGTACAAACGAATCCTTGCTGACCTCTTTGCTTCATTGTGCTTCATTAAGGCCCGTTCAAACGGATCAAACATGTTATTCAAACATTATCCAACAATGTTGGATTTCGGTAACAAGACCCATGATTTTGATTACGCGATCGAAAATGTTGGACGGTGTTGGATGAAAAGTTTGAACATAGTCCAACATGTTTGATCGTGCTGTTCAAACGGGCCAAACACGTTGGAGGCAACATGTTTGACCCGTTTGAACAGCACGACCAAACATGTTGGTCATTGTTGGACGATGTTGGATGAAGTTTGACTTTGTTCAAACTTTTCATCCAACATCTTCAACATTTTCGTTCGTCATAATTTCGTGCCTGGTACTGAAATCCAACATTGTTGGATGGTGTTGGATTCGTTTGAACACTCCAGCATCCAACACAATCCAGCAATGATTAAACACCGTCCAACACCGCCTAACAATGTTGGATAATGTTTGACCAACATGTTTGATCCGTTTGAAAGGGCCTTTGGCATACAACTTTTATGGCCAGTGAACAAACTTAATGATAGTTTGAGGTTACACCTTTTTAACCAATACTGTGACAAAACGCTGAGTCTACACACGAACTTTCAAAGACGATGTCGCAGTTCTACATTTTTCAAAACAGCTTCGTGGCCCGGTACAATTATTTTTAAGAAATCTCTCACATCACGGAGGCATTATTTAAATTATGGGTTTGATATCAATATCAGGTTAATTTTTCACCTACTCCCAACAGCTTTCGCTCCATAGCTCATTAGGTAAGAGTGATGCGCCAGTATTGCAGAAATCACTGGTTTGATTCCTATCTTTGCTTTACTTCTTTTTTCCCAAATTTTCTTTCCCACTTACTCAAAGCACGTACATAACTGTAGAGATCGCGGCATAAAATCATTGCTTACAACGATGATGCCCACCTAATCTCGATATTGGTGTTTATTGCAGACTGGCATAAATGGACCCAATGAAAATATCCTGTTCTCAACAGTAACGGCTTCATTGTTTAATTGATAGGAGTAATGTACCGGTGCTGAGAATTTCCAAGAAATTCTCGTTTGAATGTGCATGTTTCGCACTACCTGGGGTCGTTTCGCACTACCTGGGGTCGTCAACTTGTCAGCGGTAAACGAAGTTAATGTGTGACGTAGGTTATGGGGAAGCGAGCGAGCGATTGTACTGTTAAAGTCGTCATAAACATGTGTATGTAGTCAAGAGTGAAAGAGAATATTGAAATTGTGTGTGATGTCTCGCTTCAATGTTGAACCTTTAAAGATCTTAAAACATCTTTAAAGATCTTCCCCACATCTGATGTCATAACCTCACTCTTTTTCCGCTGATTCTCTATTTCTGAGCCGCCGGTACAAAGCGGCGTCTAATGTGTTTTAAACTCGAATTTCTTGGAAAATCAGCGCGAAACGAGGGAAAAAAAACTTTTAAATACCGTTTCCACACCTTTAAGGACTTTATTTAAAACAAGAGGCTAATTAAGCCTTTACTCGTGGTACGCGTGGGACCGGGGACAAATCCCAAATATGTCAGTCACTGGACCGAATCGCTAATCGCAACATGAAGAAAAAAGAAAAAAGAAAAAAGAAAAAGAAATCGAACCCAAACGTTGACTCGTGGAACCACGAGTAAAAATTGTAATCAATTTTCAATTTTGGTTGTACATTGAAAGTAGCTTTGATAGTAAAGTAAATCATGAAGGTAAAAAACGACTGGAGCACAGGGGTCGCGCTTTGGTTGTAAGTACGAAACTGCCTTATTTGGGGGACAGGGTCGGGGCTTTTGTTCAGTGAGCACACGAAACAAGGGGAAAGGACAAGATGATATACTTGCCCAAACTCAGGTGCTTCTTGTAACTAATCATAAATTTTGATTTTGTTAGTAAAAGCAACTGCGCAATATTCTGTTTTCATACAGCAAACGGCAGGAAAATGAATATTTCTGTTGAGTACATGCAACAGCTCATTCGTGAAAAAGAAAGTCATTTCGAAATTTCATAGAATTTGGAGACACAGTCCAAAAAAAAAGGTCTTAATGAATGATCCGTCTGAATACCTTGGAAGAAGAACCAAATTATTTCACGTTCTAAACTAGCCAACACTTCTGGGGGTATAAAATCGTTCAAAGCACAGTCCAAAGGTGTAAATTTATGTATATTTTGATTTGTTCCTGTTAAATTTCATACAAGTAATACCAACAGTTACAGTAATTGAGTTTTAAATAGTGTTTAGTCTAAGGAAAGTAAACGGGTAAATGAACCCATTGAGCCTAATTTTCTCGCTATTAAAGAGGAGAGTCTTAAATTTTGTTTTCATGGCTACGAAGAGTACTAGGATGGGTAAGGATGTAGAAGGATGCGTAAAGACGTACTAACATGGGTAAAAACGTAATTATATTCAAGTTCTGCTCACAAGTCAGACAGGAAGAGGGAATTTAGGCCTGTGGCGGGAGGGACATGTATCTTGCTCTTCCCATTCCAACATCTCCCCTCCCTCGGCCCCAGTCCCTAATGTGACGCTTCACAGGCTAACATTGTCCTCCCAGCAGGTCCATACAGTAATGCCGCTGGTAAAGTGAAGAACTTGTAACCTAGACGGTCACGTGTTCAAATCCCAACGCTGGTTTCACTTCACGAGATGAATTGCCACTTCTAACTGGAAGTATAAAAAACAATCACGAGGAAGTTATACTGTAATTATATTCAAATTCTGCTCACAAGTCAGACAAGAAGCAAGAATGATTATGTGTGTTCTTCAACTGCTTTACTGCCACAAACTAATCGCTACGGAAGAGATAAAAATGCTGAAAAAAAGAAAAGTTCATACTGCCACTAACAAAGTTTCGGTTCTGTTGCAAATTCTTCTGGACCAGAAGAAGGAAGAGGGAATGGTCAGGAAGTTAAAAAACACCTGGTTTCTGAAAACTGCAGCACCTAATAAATACAAGAATGAATACAAGAGCAAGATCATGAAAGTACATGACACAGTATTTCTAGTCGTAGTTCTCGAACTTTACCAAAGAGGTACCCTCATAAGTTCCTTACAGAAATGACACTTGGAAATCTACAACGCCTTGTTAATCCAATCATCTGCTAAAGTAACTGAAAAGAATTGTTGCGTCTTGTTATGTGAACATGTTACAGAATTATAATTCTGATTCATTCATTATAATGATAAATCAAACCTTACTGAAATTTATTACCAAAAACTAGATTGAAAATACTGTAAAATTGTGTGGTTTAATAAATAAACTGAATCGATCTAAAACAATTATACTACTTTGTTTGACCATGCCCAAAAATATGGTATCATAATACATGAGCTCCGTTTTAAAAACATCAGTTATTTGATTTTGATCAAGACAAGATATCTGCATTAATTGAAAGTCTGAAGCAGAAACTATTAAGCAAACTATAATGTCTGCAATATTATACACAAACACGATTTCTATGAATCTAATCATAATAATGCTTTGCTATATCTAAGGTTTGCACTCCCTTCCCTAACCCCTGAATCATCCCAAGCGTGTGGCAAAGAATCTTCCCAGTCAAGGACTAAATATCCTTGATAATGGCAAGCAAAAAAAGCTAGCTAGAAGTCCAGGTAGAGAAGCATTGTTTGCACTTGTATCGCACCAACTTGAGGTACTGAAGTTTTACAGTTTGTCATATATCTTGCTCTCGTCCTTGTCAATGTAGGATCTGTAAATCTATTTTTCCCTGTTATGTTTTTCAGACAGCATCACATCAATGTTTTGGCACAGTTTTTTGAAAACTTGTTTAAAAGTCTGGAAACTTTCGGCATCAGATATCCTGCAAACATATAGAAACACTCAAGTTCCAATATGTTGCTTTCCACAAAAACATTAAAAGAAGTTTGTTCAGGTTGGGCATTTTATGCTGAAAATCACCAATGTATTTAGCAGTTGTTTGAAAACGATTAATCTTTCATTTCCTCAGTGTCTAACAGGCTAATTACTTGTATTCCCAGTTGTCAATACTCATTTCTCGTTGGATTCCAACTACTTCACACACAAAATTGATTACAGTGCATATAAACCTCAGTAAGCTACTGTATCACATGAAGTTCACTGAGCAATGTGATAAACGATTCTGTTAGGACTCTTGACAGACGACCAACTGATGGTGTTGGACACAAACCGTAGCAGAACATGTCGCCCATCTTGTTTCCTGGACTTATAAGCATCAACTTAAATTCATTTTCATCAAACGCCAACTGGTGTGATACATCAATAGAGTGAATGGACTTGTTGAGCTCACAAAACAAGAAATTGTCAGTCTATCTTTTCTTGAGCCTTGTTGCAAGTACTGCAATCAATGCTGAATAGCTCTAAATAATTAGTAATTATTACTTGAATAGTCTCACCGAGTGTTTCCATGGAAAATTTCTCTACCTAATAATCTTGTTTAACCTCACTTTCTTGGGCTGCCTCACTGTGTCCTCGAGAAGCTGTTTCCCAGCGAACTCTCTTTACTGACGATTCCTCTTCAATGTTCTCTGAAGTATCATTGGCACAAAACGTGCGCTTTGCACCGTTCATTGCTTGAGACACTGCTGCTGTTGTTGCACTTGGGGATAAAACTCCAAGAGGAGAGGTCTCTGGAGTAAGTGTGCCCACCGTAGGTGCCACAATAGGTGCCAACATTTTGATGGGAGGCCTGTTTGTGAATTCTTGTGCAGGTGACATTGACGCTGTGTTTGTTGGAGTTGGAGCTGGAGTAAGGATCCCTGATGGTATTTACAAAAAAAAATAGGAGTGAAAATAATTCTTAATTAGGTTTTATTTCACAACTGTGATATTCTGAAAATGAAGTTCTAACAAGTTACTCTCAGGTTCTGAATAAACGGGATGGGAGGGGGGGAGGGTGCTATTTTTTTGTGTGTTTTGTGCAGACCTCCAGCAGATTATCTTGCCCCTTCCCCTTTATCAATGTCTTGAAGTTCACTTGGGGTTCCTCCCCCCTTCCCCTTTAATTTGACCCTTTACCCCATTTATCTCGAACCTGACATTACTAGGGTGGAAAAAATGTCTTGATTCTGATTGATCAGGAAAAGTGCAATTACTTGGTAATTCTGTGAAAAAATATGTAATTTCATGCAATTACAATCTCAAAGCTAATAAGCCAATCAAAATGCAGACATTTCTATGACAATGATGGTGGCATTAATTGTCTGTGCACAAATGAATTGTCACATTACATGTCACGTTTTGTTTTTTCATTGTCATTTTTTTATATTTTTTTCAGTATTAATTAACATGTAATCTAACTTTTTACTCACTCAATACGTTATCAATTAGCACTTGTGTGTTTTAAAAAGCTCAAGACTCCCATACGGGTCATCACAGGACTTTTTTCACTGCTTAATCGACAGGATACAAGACTACAGGATCGACCTGTGGGACTGATCCATAACCACGATAAAATACTTCTGGACAGTGCTCTGGGTCTATAGGGTTGCATTGTGAATTAGCAGAGATTTGCTCCATTAACTAAAAACACTGCTTAAACTGATCAGTAACCCTAAATGAAGATGATGACGATGATGACAATGACATTTCTGGGTTACACTATATTTCTAGCTAAAAAACAATAAGTTAGCTGAATGAGCTCACCTACTGATCCAGCAATTGATGTTGGTTCTCGAGGTTTCACAGTAGAAATTGGCACTTTAGTTTCAGCTTTTGGACTCTGAATGGGAGATTCATCTTCTGAAGACTGTGACAACCCATTCTTTTCCATCTCACTTGACTCCATTTGCTTTGTTGGTTCAACTGGGGCAGATTTAATGACACTGACAGCCAAAGAAGCTGCAGCAGGTACTGGCCTTACCAGCTGACTACCAGGAGCAACCAATGGTGCAGCAACAACTGACTGTGCAAGATGAGCTGTTCCCTGAGAAACTGCAGTAAACTGACGATGGGTAGGTGATGCCGTCATAGCCTTGTTTTGTGCCATCTGAGCCTCTACCACTGGTGGCATTGTTTTTGTTGGTGAGGTTTCACGAGAAAGAGGAAGTGGAGGAGCAGAAGGTGGGTGGAACTGAAGACCATGTGTTGGTGAGGCGGGAGCAGACCTAATAGAGGAAAATGTTTCAGATACAGGTCTTGTGCAAACAGTCAGTTATCTGAAAAAGGATCCCACCTTTTGCTCAAGCAGAAAGGCATCACATAATTGAATAACTTAAATTTTTCAATTATTTTTTTCAATTCTGTCACAAATTTCACAGGTTGGGACACTTTCTAATTAACAATTAGAATACGAGCTGGAAATTTCTATCGCCTAATAGAATGAAGAGGGCAAAGCCCAAGTCATTCTATCGATTAGCGATAGAAATTGAGAGCGAGTATTCTAATTGTTTTAGTAAAAATCTCTGAAAAACAAACAAAAAAACAATACTTTTTTTGATAAATTGATACCTCAAATTTTTTTTACCTTTGAGATTTTCAGACCGTATTTTCTTCCTATTTTAGTTTTCTCTGGAAATGCTTTTGGAACAAGAACGTTTAATTCCTCTTCTGAAACGTCTTCTGGTAAGTGGAAAAGGGCCGCCATATTGAATTACTTGTTTTCATCCTGCAGATGCTATCTATCACATGATAGATAACGAGTACGATTGCCAATCAGATTGCAGTATTTGCGATAGAGAGTGAGCTAATTATAATAAACAGTTAATATGAAGTTAGTGAAAGGGCGAAATTTATATTTCAAAACCTGGTTGTTTTTTTTAACTAACAGTCACAGATATCTATCTTATGATTCATGTTATGATACGATTCTTGTTTCATCACTAAAAGCAAATTTTATTTTGGCAGTCATAATGTAAAGAACAACTTGCCAGTGTCTAAGACAAGCTGGCAAGTGTTAAGTTACATCACTGAGATGTCACTCAACTCAAAAACTAGCCAGCATGCTAAATGTTTCTTCCAAAGTTGATATTTGTTGTGTAATACAGACTCACACAAAATATGAATAACTTGTGGCAGCATATCATTTAGATATAGAGAAAAAAATCAAAGGGCTTTTTTAAAGCCAACTCATTCAAGTAATGGACAATAATATGAAACAGTCTAAGATTAAATCATAATTTTTTTCCAAGTGTTTTAATATGAAATTATATTACAAAGTAGTAAGATAATGGAGCCATGCTCGCAGGACATTTTCACTTCCTTCTACAGTCCACAATCTCCATCCACAAAGTTCGGTCTACAAACACTTCCGTATGCACATGTGCATGCATGAATGCGCTAAAAATGCATACTTAAATTTAACTAAATAATTCTGCTGTCAAACCTGCATGCAAGAGTCCCAAATGGTGGTCGAAAACATGGAACACCACGCTGTCGCCTCTTTCTGAAAGCCTGTTCAGCGAGTTTCTGTTCACAAGAAGGATCAATTCGCCAGAAGGATCCCTTTCCGGGTTCATCTTGAGCTCGTGGTACTTTGACGAAGTATCGGTTAAGTGACAAATTGTGTCGGATTGAATTCTAAAAATTTCAACAAATTCCTTTATTATAAAACCAACAATATTGATATTGATTATTTCAAAGTCAGTATTATTTTACATTAATTCTGTAAGTGTTCTGTAAGTGCTGATGGTTTGGTCATGTAAATCTTAGTGATGAGAATAGCATACAGTACTTACCCGCTTATAAGAACCTGTTTTTTCAGATTTAGCCTAAACGGGTTCTTATGTAAATGGTGTTTAG